>JAPTHN010000001.1:2805761-3106381 GCA_026936325.1 Platynereis dumerilii | reverse complement strand
ATTTTGCTAGTGAGCAACAAGGAATTTACAAGATTTAAGTGCATTATCCTAATGAGTGAGCCATAAGACAGCTAGGGTACATATCTAATTGAGTTGTTTAATCACCTGGGCCAGTAAGTTTGGTTTGCAATTGTGTCGTTTAAATGTTTTTGTCGACACAACAACTTTTCTGACACTTCCCAAACACTGCCTAGTTGCCATGGCAACCATGGACGACGACAAGAGGTTCTCTTGGGCTAACGCCCGAGAACACAAAAAGGAGAAATTGACCAGAAAGGTCACATGGTGAATGTAGGGAAAAAACTACAGAACTATTTTAAATATATATCTTTATATATACAGGAAATTGGAAATTTTAGATTTACGTAAAGTTCTCAGTTCTGTAAGGTGACTTCTGCAATAAATATGAATTGACCATCGCAGTCAATACTCTGATGTCGTAAACGTCAATTACAGGAAACAATTTATTGGATTTGTCCACAGCAAACCAAAAAACAACAACCCCAGGATGTTCAATGGTTGATGGAAAAAAAATGTTGCCACACACACAGTGTACTGATATTGGCATTATATCAATTATGGCATCACTCAAATCTACTTGCATGAGTGTGCCATGATACTTTCGTTCATGAACATACATGGATAACTGCCATATATCCAGCTCTTAATGATACGGGGAGGGAGTAAGCTCTGTCGGTAGAGCTCTGGGCTTCCATTCAGTGGGTGCGGAGTTTGATGCCACATCTTGCCGGATTACCTGTGCTCGTGTTGGACGGTACTGAGTAGTTTCAATTATCCTTCACCTCTTTGCTGTCTCCTCCTCCTGTCCTGATTAGCCTACCAAGTGCATAAATACAAAACTGTAGTGGCCACTAAAACCCCAATCGTCCAACTGGTATTCTGATAATAAAGCTATGTCTTTATGAAGGTACTATAATATAGTTGCTTATCATGCTTATGCTGGGCTGCCAATCGCTGCATGGGTCCTGGGTTCGAATCAAGCTCTTGCCCAGTCACCTGGACCCATGTTGGATGGCTGTTTCTATCGTCCTTTGCCTTATTGCTGTGTCCTGCTCTTGCCCTAATTAGCCTACCAAATGGTATTCTTATAAAACTATGTATTCATAAAGGTACTGCATACTGTATAGTTGATAGTCCTTTTGGATTTTGACTCTGTTCTGGATCCTGCTACCCTCCATGCTGCTTTTTATTGCAATGCTATCTGACTGCAGTTAAAGATGCAATTTCAACTGTTGAATGTATGAAGAGTTGAAGATTGCTTCCATGTTATATTTGGTAAAATCCATTATGCAATACCCTTTACCTTGTTACATGTTAACTTGCATAACTACTGTCCTGTCTGTGGATGCACATGTCAAGTTTTACAGCTCATATTGGGTGAGCACTGAGCAGGGGATTGCGTGCAGACAGTCGACATAAATTCACAAAATTGGTTTGTTTTTCTTTGCACTAAATGCCCCAAAAGATGTGGCTCAATAAAAGGTGGAATCCGTCAGCAGTGTCAGGTAGACCTAGGCTAGGAGTATCCTGAATATGGCTATTATCAGTACCCCATAAGCATTTATTGCTGCTTCAAGGGTGTACTTCGTATTTATAAGTGGGTTGAGTCAACGAAAAGACACTGCTGTGGGGATCTTCAGTTTGCATTAAAGCCTTCTTTTTTTGGAAATGATGCTTTTTACACAATTTTAGTTCTTTTCATTCTTAGTGATATATGTCTTTTAGATGTGTTAGTACAATTAGGAACACAATTGCTATGCATGTGTCTAAAAATTCTAGGAAAAGGGCGTTGATTTATTGTAGTTAATTATTTGCCAGGAATTTAGCTGTGTTCTCAGGTTGAATACTCTTGAGTCTGTTTGGGGGGGGGGGTGGTTATCCTATCCAAATAGAATGGCTGTCATGATAACTAAATGATCCCAATTTAACAATATTAATAAAATAAACGTTAAGAAAGTTCTTATGAAAAACCCAAGAAGAGACTCATAATGTTCACTATCAGTATCACCTTCCAAGAACGATCTGCTAAATTGCTAATTAATGGCAACTCCCCTAAAGACAGCCCCCCCCCCCCCCCCCCCCCCCAATAATATTAGGTTCCTCCATATTTTGGAAGAGATGGCATTCCAATGTTTGGGTGTCTGCATGTTGTTACTAGTATCCCGAATTTTGGTCGGGGATACAGACAGGTGATTCTGAACCTCCGAGGTGACGTCATGCTCCAGTGAACACGACATCTTGCCCCACTTGCCCCCTCCCAAAATAATGATGCAGAGGAGAGGGGGTGGGGGTCAGACATTGACCTCGTTGACCCACATTGACATCTTACAATGGAATGTCAAAATCGTTACCTTTTGTCAACCCCAGGTAGTCATCAACTTATCAACAACATCCTCATTTGGGTGAAAAAAATAGTTGAAACTTGATTTACTTTGTTGTTTTACGAATTCCAATTGATGGAGAAGTGGTTTTATGTATTTATTTGATACACTTCAATATCATGGGGCAGGGATTACTGACTAGCTCAGTTTGGTGAGTTTTAAAAGATCTAACGCTGGGTCCCGGGTTCGAATCCAGGTCTTGCAGGATCTTGGAGGATCGCCTGAACCTATTTTAATAGATTCGCTGGTCAGTCTGGTTTATATCACCAGTTTCGTGGCTTGTAATATTACTGTTAGAAATATAATCAATCCAACAAACTAGCTAAGTTATGTTACTGGAAATGTGTGATTTTATGTGGTCTGTTTGTTCTGACGTCTTCTTCCAGATCAATTCTTGATATATTCTAGATATATTTTTGTATTGATATTTTTTGGTGCATTTAGGTTAAGCAAGTTATCTTATGAATTATCATGGATCTATAACTTAACCCTTATAGCTCTATGGAATTATTAAGTCAGCCACTAATAGCACATCCTTCGAACAAACAAAAGAGAAAATTATTGGAGAAATCAGTGAATGTCTATCTATTCCGAAAGGCATTTCCTTTCTGGTAATTTAGGGTAGGGCAGCATACAGGATGTTACCCTACCCACAGACTGGTACCATTTGAAGAGGGGGGGGGGTGTTTAAATAGCAGGTCATGTGAGGACAGTTTGGTCATATGGACTGTCCTGACCAGGTCCTGATAAAGACCTAATTTGCTTGTTTACCCCTTGTCAATAAGTGCTGTTATTGGGAACATTTATTGTACTTCTATTATGATTTCCCTGCATTTTTCGCATAATTGTCTGCTCTCATACTATCATTGTATTGACTGTGTCATGACAACTTTCAAAATTGCTTAATTGGTGTATAAATTTATCAGGTGCTTTTTCATTTAATGTCAATTTGAAAAAGCTGTAACAATGTCAAATTCTGTGAATCACTAAACGAATTCTGCGAATCACTAATAACCATGTTTTATAAGACCACCTATTAAATGGTTATTGCAGAATAATTATTAAACGTTTCACCTGTCCAGGGCACAAATCGTGCCAATTTACTTAAATTGGTGTCGTGATTTGTCATGACTGGTAATTAGTGTGATGAGATCATACAAATTACAAATGCGCAACTTATACATGTTTCTATATACATGTATGTTCACCTCAAGTTACTGCTATGTTGGACAGCATTTTCAATCATCCTTCACCTCATTGGGGAGTCATTGAATCTCCTTCTCCTGTCCTAGTTAGCCTACCGAAGAAAAATGTGTTTGCCCCTTTGTTTTCTTCATAAGTTGGAAGTATTATTAAGATCAATTTATTCACAAGATATGTTTCTGTTCTTCTAGCAAAATCTTACAAAAGCCTGCTCAGGAGCAGAACTGGATAGCAGTGGCTACCAGTCTTAGCACCAGACTAGACCAGTTCTGTTTGTCAGGAATTTGTTTTGAATTGTTAGGGATTCTCAGGAAATTGAGACCAGGACTAGCTAGACCTACATGAGACATGGGTGTCAACAAATTCCTGTCAGACCAACTCTATGTATTTTCTCCGTTTTCTCTATTTTCGCTTGCTCTATTTTCTGTTACTTTATTTTTGACTGTCTGGTGAAATGAATTCCTCGCTTCCTGCTTGTCTCACATTGTCACAATACACATTTAAACTAGTTTCAAGAAGCTGTGCTTTAATTACAGACTGCTGGCCTGGAGCAATTAAAATGAGCTAAAATTTGTTCATGTCGTCTGCAGATTTAATACATGTAGCAAGTCTTTATAAAAGTAGTTTCCAACTTGGTGATAGATAAATCAAGTCTGGTGTTACACCGAATTCGTGTCCAAGTGCATGTATACCAGTATACCTATACAGTTAGGGCCTCTCCTGTTTTTCTTGGAAATAACAACATTTAGTACTGGCAGCTTGTGAACCTAATTCAGAATCCTGCTTCTTCTTTTATGAACTAGACATGAAAGCATTTTCAAGATTATTAGGATCTCTTTAATGACTTTAGGTCACTTGGTTTGTTTCCTAACATACCTTAGCTCTGACCACAACTGTCCTCAAGTGCACAACCACTTCCGGTCTGTAAGGCATTACTTCCGGTTCCTAGGTGGTCTTCCTTAAAGGATTGTATCACAAGTTTTATGCATGTTATTTGATCTGGTTCATCACATTGCTGGCCCAGTGGTTTTTGGGACTGCTGCACAATGACTACAGGTCCAAGGTACAAACATGGATTTGTCATAAAATCATCAAAATTTGGATCTGTTCATTGTGGCCCTCTTTAACATGTTTAATGTTTTCACAATGTAAGTTTTCAATTGTGACGTGTGTTTCATGTTTCTAAAATAAATTGTCAATTCAAAAATGACATTTCACTTGACAATGTATTGTAGTGGTCTTGAAAGAGTTAAACAATGTTAAAGATGGTCATGCGCTCAAATCATGCTAACAACTTTTTAAACGCTTGGTCACGAGTACTGAACATTAGTGAAGAGCTAAAAAGATCATCTGAAGAAAAAAGACATGTTTGTAGGTTTGCTGGTCAGGAAGTCCCGTTCAGTTTTTCACTGCAATAGTTTTGTGTTGAGTGCTGGGAGTTCACTGAATATGTTGGAAGTGCAGTGTGGGAGTTTCTTTTGAATGCAATATGTATTGGTAGAAGTACATACAAGTATCATACTATGTTGAAGCCGTTTCTCCAACTAATCAACAACAACTTTTTGTGTTTCCCACTGTCTTTCTGCATTTCAAATCTTTGTATCTCTATCTCCAATGTTGTTTACCTGTTATTTTGGGCCAATGTTCTAACCACTCTTACAGTGTAAATAGGAGAGGTATCCAATTTGATCAAAATGCTTCACTTTCTTTGCAGTATCAATTTTACTGCACCCGTTAAATGATTGTGTGTATAACTCCGTGTATACATAGTGTCATTACTATGTGATAAGTTGTACTTATAGTAAATGCACTATTTTTAGTGCCTGATTTTATTATTATTTTACAATACACATGTACTTGGCCAGTTTGTACATATTGTACTTGTGCATCATGAGAATTACATGCTGCATGGTATGAGATCAGTGGACAGCCTATCATTACATATGTGTAACATGTCATTTGCATGTAATTGGCACAGATATTGTTGTTATTGTACATGGTCACATGGTGTTGTTTTGCTATTTACACATGTCCAATATGTATGGTTAACGTGAGTCATGCCATTCTGTTCAGTGCAAAATAATAACACCATGGGCATGGCAGTCATGCATTGCACGAGTCTTCTCCTGTGTCATGACTGTATTATTCAGATATACATGTAGACCTAGTATAGATTCGAGTTCTAAACTCCTTATATGTTTGTGTTCAGACCATGCTTGTATGGACATGTTGATGTGATTGTTATTAATATGAGATAGTGTCGTGACTTTATAAAGTTGTACAAGTTGTATTGACTGTTCAGTATTCCTTCTGTCATTTACAGTGCAATTTGCTGAGAATTTAAATGCGGAGTGCAGAGGTACTATATGTGCAATTGTAAAATCTGCTCAATCTTACTTCAGCAGTCTGGGAAATTACCATCACATGAGGACAATTGCAATTCCAGCAAAGTCCTGACCCTGACAGGATGAGTGAGTGTGTGAGGTTGATCAGTTGGATATCAGAAAAAAGTCTGATTTCTGTGCAGCCATCCTCATCACACACGACACACAGCAGCATGACCAAAATGTGCTAGCATGTCTCAAGAGTCGGCCTTTGTCGGACTAGACAGTAGCGGGACTTATTCTATCCAATTTTTGCGAAATAAGGCAAAGTCATCAGCAGCTGATGACAGTTCTTTTCGGGTTCTTTTCATTATGCAATGGATAGTTCTGCCAAAATTGATAGAGTTAGTTGATACTGTGATACACCTTTATGCCAAGTTTGTAAGTGATAATAGCTGATGGTAATTTCCTTGACTGTTCAGCTAGTGGATTTTCTGGGTGCTCCTTCTGCAATACAAGTCAGAATGCAACACGAAAAGCCACTGAACTCCAAGCACTAAACTTGCTTAAAGTAGTCTCGTTTTTTGAAAACTTTACAATTTATGTCTGTATTCCATTTGTCTCACAGTCTCCTCATCTATTCTGTCTTTTCTTAGAGCATTCTTTTGAATTGTTTCCCCAAATCCTGTCAACTGACTTTCGACTTGTCTTTCGACTTGTCTTCGGCAATGTTCAGGTCTTCTTTCACTGTCAGCCTGATCAACACGATGTATTTGTCTGCCTGATTCATATGACTCTGCAAGTACTTTTTCCGGTTCAAAATTCAGAAATACAGTAAAAAGTTGAGAAGTTTAGGACTTCAGGAATTGTCGATGTTTTGTTTGAGCTTTTAACTTCTTAGATACAAGGATATGAAAAAGAGTAGTTTGTCACAACAGTGATTTCTGAAAATCTGTGACGGTGACCGTTCCGTGGAGCTGTCAAAATTCTTGTCTTGTCCGCAAAATGTGGCGGGTGGAGGGTTGGTCTAGTGGTAGCGTGCTGGGCTGCCAGTCCCTGGGTCCAGGGTTCGAATCCAGCTCTTGACGGGTCACCTGGGCCTATGTTGGATGGCTGTTTCAATCATCCTTTGCCTCCTTGCCGTGTCCTCCTCCTGTCCTAATTAGCCTACCAAGTGCATAAATACAGGACGTAAAGCCCCAATCATTCCATCAATCCCTCTGTAGAATGTATAGAGCCTTAAATCTGCCTTTGTCAGTACTTATCACATTCACCCAGAGGTCTCGCAAAATAGCATGAAGAGGCCATGATCTAAATCTAGGACACATTCATAAGTCCCAGGTGACACCAGAAGTGGCCAGGATCAGCTAACAGCTGTTTTCTTGTGTTTTGCCTGCACTGGATCCTATTTCTATCCAGGTCACTGGATCCATTATCTACTTGGGTGTGTGATTGGATCCCTTGCAATGGCTGCCATGATTCCTTATCGACATATTTCTCTCTTTTCCTCCTCCCACCTTTAATTGTCATAGGTCTGTTAACTCTGTTTAGTCTGGACTATTGCGTCACAGTAACTTGTTCCACCTTATGACACAGAACTGGTGCTATTGCTTGGTATGCTACACAGTGCTAACATGTACACAGGCCATGGACATGTACGTCAGCGGCAGTCTACCAGGTGGAACTTCTATTAGTTTTGTAGTGCTAGTTTTGTTTGGGGTACTCATGCATTCATTGCATATTACATGTACTTGGCTGCCGGTTCACCTGAACCTATGTTGTATGGAAGTTTCTATCACTTCGCCTCATCGCGGTGTCCTCGTCGTCTACCAAGTAACCAAGTGCATTAATACAGGACGTAAAGCCCCAACCGACCTGCCAAACATGTAGTCTGGTAGATCTTTACACACAATAAATAAAAAAAGTCACACATATTGCACATGGGCCCCAGGGCCAGACAGAATGCGGGATATATATGTTTTTAGATACCTTGAAAAGTTAAATGCTCATTAGTCATTACCGTAGTAATATCCATGTATGTCTGACCTTCCATAGGTTCCTGTCAGGGATGTACCGATCCGAGGATCGGTGTCCAGCACTAAAAAGCAGGATCGGATCGGATCGGTAATACTATTCTATATGTAACTAATGGTATATCTATTGATATCGGTGGTATCGGCAACAAAATACCAGGATTGGTATCGTATCGGAAGGGGAAAGGTGGTATCGGTGCATCCCTAGTTCTTGTCTTTGATTCCTGAAATTAAATCAACCAACAACAGTGATACCTTTATTTTCCTATTTCCAGTTCCTGCACCCCTTTTCCCAGTATCATCCTGTTGCCAGCCCTCTCTCGAGATCTGGACCCACCTTCCTTTTGTGTTTTTGGAAATGGACAAAATAATAGGGAAAACAGGGGAAAGGGGGGGGGGTAGGGGTGTAAATCCCCATTTAACACAAAATGGCACCAGACACCATTCATCCAATCCAGTCCTATTCAAGGTCGGGTTTAAGGACAATTTCCAAGGTCATCAATTTTCAGGTCACCCGGGTCAGACAGGTGGTGCCCTGGCAAACTTTGGGTGCACATTTTTTTATTTGCTTAAAAAAGAAAAGAGGAGAAAAAGGTCGGGGAGGCGGAGGCCGGAGGCCCAGGGTGTTGTTGGTATTTTGGGTGTCATATTCTAGACAGGAAAAGGGCTTTATGAAGGAGTTAGGGTCCAGACTGTCAATTACCATATTTTGTAGAATAGAGCGTCAAATAAGCAATACAGGCAATACCGTTACCCCGTCTCATATATATATATATATATATATATATATGATAGAAATCCTTGAAATGCCAGGTACCAAGTAAAAAAATTAAAAAGTAATTTCTGAAAGGAGTTATGAATGAAGTTTAGACAACATTTAATATTGAATTATCAATATCAAGAAAAGTTGATAAAATCACTAAAACAGATTCCGTTTAGTGTACATCTTTGGAAATGAATAACTCGACCCACGACTCCCAATTTTGTGTGAATACGGCGTTGAACTCCAAACGACACCATGAATAAATAGACATTTAACTAGGCGAATAATGAGATTCACCTGAAGTCTGGATTATGATGAATAGATTGACATGGCACCAGACTGCGAGGACATTAGCCCAGGCTAATATCATGTAAATGGAACACCAGGAAAAGTAGAGCATTCTGTTTTCTCAGTTTCAATGTCAACCAGCTGGAGGCAGGTGTTCTGCATTTGTCTGATATGCTGTTAGCCAGTGTAGCCTGTAACAGTCTAAAAACATTCCCAACATTCTATGGCGATTCATATCACAAAGAAATGCAATGCACAAGCTTATAACTTTTTTCAAGAGTGGCAGGAATGTAGTCCATGTAGTTAATATGAGTTCTAGTCTTCTAGAGAATGAAATATGACTGTTTCTTCGAATGGGGTCGCTGCGCCTTATGAGTGTCATTGAATGAATGCCTTATTGATATGAATAAAATGTTGAGATGAACTTTCCTACCTTACCATTCCTAAGACCAATGACCAAAGCAAACTTTATGAGAGTTTAGTTACTGCAACCTATTCATTAATTGAACTGACCAATCATAGCCAACTTGGTTGAGAGTTATGGTAATCAGCTATTTGTAAATTATTTGGGATTGACGAATGAGAGCTAACTTGGTTGAGATTTATGCTAATCACAACCTGTCAATTATTAGGGATTGGCCAATCAGAGCCAACATTGCTGAGTTATGATAATCACAACCTGTCAGTTATTTGAAATTGACCAATCAGTGGCAACTTGGTTAACAGTTATGTTAATTGCGTCCTATCAATTAATGGAATCGACCAATAAGAGCTGACTTGGTTGAGCTACTCAACAACCTGTCCGTTATTTGGAAATAAATTGGAATTGACCAATCAGAGCCTACTTCAACTGTGTGGAAGTTATTGCCATCGCAGTCTAGGCCAAATAACTTGAAATAAGAGATACTACTAATCAAATGGCTACCATGTGTTTTGGTTCCAAACTCCCAACTCTTCATATGCTAAAGCATGTTAAAATTGCCATAATTTGGTAAATTGGCTGTGCCATTCTATGATAATTTCTTGTGGTTGTAAACGTATATGTTTTGCTTTTTTATACCGATTATTATTTCCCAGCTTCATTCGATGTTATTTAGGCCAGAATGACGTCACATGATCTTAAAATCATGGCTTGAGGCATGCTATGTTTGTGCTTATGTTTATTAATCTGTCAACAACAAAATATAAGTTGCACGCATGGAGACCTGCATATCTTCACAAATGACAAGTGCTCCCCAAAATAGCATTAAGACTTGTTTGTTATGACATTGTCAGTATGGAAGAGGTGTTTTTTGCATGGTGGTCTTGCTTCTAGTCTGACCCCCAGAGTTTTGGCATACTTGTACCTGGCATTGCTAAATTAAACTGTACGTCAGGATCAGGCGCGTACAACTTGGGACCAAGAGCAAGCGGAGGGGCTTTCATCATTTCTATCTCAGCGCTTCCAAATTTCCAATCACTGGGTCCCAGGTTTGATTCCAGTTTTCGCCTGGTTGCCTGGACTATGTAACTATTTTGGACTGGGGATGTATCGATCTGATACCAAGGATTAGTATCTGTGTCGATCCAGCTCTAAAAAGCAGTATCGGATCAGATCGGGACCACTTCTGTGTACAATCAATGGTATTGGTATCGCCGTATCGGCAACATATTCCCTTGTCTTTCTTTTCGATATCATCTACCTGTATTTCTAAGTCTCTTTATGTGTACATGTATATCTTTCAATCCGTCCGTCCAATCGGTCTTTCTTACCCATTTCTATCTAGATCCTCGTGCAGAATTCGTCCATTTCCTCGAGAGATTCTTTTTGATTAAATATTTTCCCTGTCTTACAATTTAAAAGCTTATCTTCAGTTCTCCAATCTGCGATTCTCTACATAAACAATTCCGTCTATTAAGAGGATCTGGGCTTTGGAGGAGTGGAGAGGGGGAAAAAAGTTGTTTGTCTTCGGCTGCGGCTGTTGATGCTTTGGCTGCTGCTGCGGGAGGGATGCGTGATCACAGGCTTTGTTGCGTGTCAGAGGAAAACAAACAACTATCCGCAATAACAATGCAATAAACATCACTGCAGGTCTACACTTGTATGCAGCAATGTTGGGTGATACTGGATCATGTTTAAAGATCTGGTTTGATTGTGTGTTTGTTGTTTATGCAATGATGAATTCCTATGGTAGTCTTCGAACTTCATCAGGGGAGGGTTAGCTCAGTGGTGGGGTGCCAAACGCTTGGTCGTGGGTTCGAATCAAGCTCTCGAATCCAGCTCTTGTCATGTCACTTGGTCCCATGTTGGGACAGCAGTTTCAATCATCCTTCGCCTGATGGATGTGTCATCTGCCTGTCCTAATCAGCCTACCAAGTGCATAAATACAGGACTTGCAGCCCTAATCATCCATCCATCATAACTTCACCAGCTTGGTTACCTGGCTTTGGACCTCTGCGGTTCTGGTCCTGAAGCCGAGTTTGACGAATCCGACCAATGTTGGACAGCAGTTTCAATCATCCTTCACCTCATTGCATGCCATGCCATCCACCTGTACTAATTAGCCACCTTAGTCTCTAGTTTGTGCATAAATAATGGATGTGAAGCAATCACCCATCCATCCCAGCTTAAGACTGCTTTCCTGAAACTCTGGTGTTGGACGGCTGTTTCAATCATCATTCACCCCATTGCCATCATGCCATGTCCTCTTCCTGTCCTAATTAGCCTACCAAGTGCACACATATAGGGCGTAAAGCCGCAATTATCCATCTATCCGTCCTAAAACTCAGGACGATGCAATTATCAGATATGTTTGCAGTTCAGAGTTGGAAGTAATGTCTGCACCAGAACCACAATAGATATCACATATGAACGAACACTGAGCATGAGTGATGCTCTATGTCATGTGTGCACTACTGCACTTGTTTCAGTTAAAAGAAGAACCATCAAAAAGAAGCCTTAAAGAATTTGTCATTGCACAGCAATGTATACCTCCACCATGCCTTGGCGCTTTTTGGGTTGGCATGAAAATTCAAATTGCTTCTAATTCTTTATATTCTTGGCAATTGAAAAGTTTTGAATTTGAAGTTCCTATTGGCAAGCGATTTGATGTCGTTGGCTTTCTTTCAATTGGAAATTGCTTGTAAACAGGGGTGATAGTCAAAGTGGCTGCTGGCCATACTTCAATGCTTAATACTTGTAGGGATGCCATAAAATGATAAATTAGTTGAAATACAGATGCTTGTATATGTAATGAATTATGTTCAGAAGTGAGAAGCACCGAAACCTTTGTGACAAGATACAAAATTATATCACCGATATCATCAGCTAAAGCTGGTAGATGAATAATAAGTGTGGCATTTCTTACTGAGTGTTTTATGATGTGAATAATAATATTCTTGAATATCACTTCCTTATTCAAATTTTTTTTTCCTGAAATGAATCGATACATGTATCTTAGATTATAAGAATTTAGACTTCTTGCAATGATCTACATTTATCTTCCATATGATAACATTTGTGGTTTAAAGATATATGGTTTTTACACAAGATGGTGTATATTTCACATTTCACCTATCTGCTCATTTAACATCTTTGTGATGACGAAGGATGAAATATTTAGCGGATGAAAAACGTTATAAATGGCATTTGTTGAGCATGTTGAGAATAGCCATTGCTTAGCCAATCACAGTCAAGTTGGTTGAGGAGTATGGTAGTTGGACAACAGTAGGGGCTGGTCTGGTAACTGCCCAATTGCTTTTACTTGGCCAATGTGTTCTTTTGTTCAGAGATAACTCCTCATGCGCCGACATGCGGGAATGTCTTATAAACAAGATAGTAGCAGATATTAAGCCAATCAATCAAAATTTGTTTATTTCAAATTTAGCCACAGATTATCATGATAATGGTAGGCCTATTATTCATATTTCTGCCTGTCTATACCTCATTGCTCTGTCATCCTTCGGTCTCAATTAGCGTACGAAATGTACAAAATTAATACAGGACGTAAAGCCCCAGTCATCCACCCATTACATTTCTGCTTGAGTCACTGTACACATCGCTGATTTTGTATTTTTTCCCCCGGTTATAAAAAGTACATTGAAATCATCAGGCGCCCTTTGGCCCCAATGTACTGGGAAAGTTCTTTGATGCAAAGGCAGGACCAAGGAAATAGGCGATAAATAAGATTGTTCTTGATAAGGTCTCAACAGGCTCCTTTCTCCAACTTGTTTTTCTCACCTTTGGACCAGTTTTGCTTTTTGACACGACCCTGCTACTGACAACTTTCTGAGAACTCGAGATTTTCAAGTGCTCAGAGGCGTAGATTCTAGGATTATTAAAAAGGGGGGGGGGGGGGGGTTGTTGGGCTTTCTTTTTGGCCCATATGAAATTGTATTCTAGGTATAAATGTGCCATCTACTTTGTGAACCAAGCCCCCTTATTTCTTGCCAACTGAGAAATACACCACTGCAAAACAACAAGTCTTGAGTATGTGCACTAAACCAAGACAAAAATCGGCTACTTCCCAGTTCAAACCAGTTGCGGATCTAGCCAACTGTTGAACATATATGGGGGACTAACCTTTGGACAAGCAATGCCAAACAGCTGAAGGATGAAATCTGAGAATCCGTTTGTGTAAATGGATTTCCTCGATTAAGGCCCTGCGTGCTAATTTTTTCCTGCTCATCCCCCGGCCTTTCTCTTATTTGAGGGTTTTTCAGCGTTTATCGAGTGTCAAAAAACATTATTTAAAAAAAAGCGTTTTATTTATTTATCGTATTTTTTGACGAGATGTTAATTTTTTTTAGGTGTCTTAATCAGAGTACGCCCTCATTGGAGTATATACAGTGAAGTCGAGGAAATATGACCCCTGCCCCCCTCAACCCGTTTTGCTTGGATCCTCCACTGCAACAATAAACACTCAAGTTGATTGATTGAATTGAATCCCAACTTGTTTTGTTCAAACTTCTGTTAAAAATACACAGTACGCTGCGTCACGGCGTGGGCAGTAATACTTTCACTTAGTCAAAGTTTGGTGTTGAATTAATCTGGCTCAACATGTTCAATGTCATTGGCATACAAACTGTTGCTTCAAGGTGAAATAAATTGTCAAAATTGTTTCATAACAAGGCGTTCGTAAGATTTGCAGAGTTTGGTTTTGAATTCTGGAGACCTTGACCAATATAATGTATTATTAGCGAAGGTCGAGAAAAACTTTCAAAAAAGTAATCAAACATGTTTTGTAGTTAATCATTTTTGTTGTTTTGTAACAATTCTTCTTTTTGGTGTGCTGATTCAAGAACACAAAAACAATCCAAGAAATTGGAGGAATAATGCGAAAACATCATTACACTGCCAATTCGGTCTCCTTATCAGGAAATGATGGATGGATGTTTTGGGCTATCTTTTTGATAAAGTTATTTTTCCTGCAACTTTCTTCAGTTATTTTCGGCCTCTGGAGGGCTTTGTTTGTCATCTGTCTAAGGCTATCTTATTATCTAGACCTGAAATGTCTGGCTGGTCGTCTGTCCTCAATGCCAATGTCAGTCAGATGCTAAATTTGTTACCATTAATGTGCACCTTATACGTAGCACTAAATACATCCCTTGTATCTATGGAAGCTTGAGTACCGTTCATGAAACTGCATTTATCAGCCTGATCAGATCCAACTTGGTTGAGAGTTACGGTAATGAGCAACCTGTCAATTATTTGGATTGACCAATCAGAGCCAACTTGGTTGAGAGTTATGGTAATGAGCAACCTGTCAATTATTTGGATTGACCAATCACGGGCAACTTAGTTGAATTATGGTAATCAGTGATCTGCCAATTATTTGGATTAACCAATCAGAGCCAACTTGGTTAAGTTATGGTAATCAGCAACCTGTCAATCATTTGGATTGACCAATCAGAGGTAACTTGTTTGAGTTATGGTAATCAGTGATCTGTCAATTATTTGGAATTGACCAATGTGACCTTTTGTTATGGTCTGAATAGCCACCATACCAATACTGGTGTTGGTATTGATACTTCCTTCATTACATTATTCAAAGAAAGGTGGCCACTACTGCTTCCTTTGGATGAATCTATGATGACTGCTTCATACAGACATAGAGAGTTTGAGTAATATTCATGATCATTTTAACTTCTAAAAATTCAATGGGCTTTCTGCTTGTATAATATAATTTGAAGTAGTTATAATTCTAAAGTACATGGCATATTATGACTATTGTGAGCTATTGTGGAATATATATTACCATGACGTCAATGCAGTGGACTGTTGCTTTATGTACTCTGCAGGGCTCTGCCAGTGGGCTCTGCCTTGCTGAACATGGGAAGCCAAAGCAATAGTATTTACTGTTTTACATGCTGACTGAGTTTATGAATGGCAAAATGCTGCTTAAATGCACCATTATGAATTTCATTCCTGTTATTCTTGGCAAGTAGTACAGACGGCACATATAGCATGTATCATGTGTATGGAGGCAAAGTAGTAAAAAATAGGATATAAAAGAATTCAAAAGAAGAAAAAAGTTCCGGAGAATGAATGGCGTCAGCAAATACCCTGTTCTCTTGTATTTATAACAGTGCCACTGCTCACTGTGGAGTAGAGTTGTTGGAACTGGATTTTTGCATTGTTAGCAAATTATAGGATGTAGTATTGTAGTGGAACATTCAGAAATAGTGGACATTTTATCTTGTTTGTTTGTAGGTAAATTGTCAGACAAATTGAGACAAAACTTGGCATTTTACCGTTTTTATGACTTTATGTAAATTTTAACTGACAGGCTGATATAACAACGTACATAATACAATGAATGATCGATAGGTTTAATATTGTCGTTTGATACTTTTGACCTGAAACGATTTGGATTAGAAAAAAGTTGATGAATAATGTTAGATTATCCAATAATCCAAAATTAAATGTATGAAACAGTCATAGACATGTCTGGAAAAAGTGAGGCAATCCAGGAATGTGCTGCATGTAATTTCCTGGAAATGTCTTTCGCTGGAAATTTGTAAAGACAAGTCCAAATTTTATACTTGGAAGTAGTCACTCGATTTGCGACCATTCGGAAATTTTGTCGTACTTAATGAAATTGCCTGGAAATACAATTTTGTTTCTAAATCTGGTGAAAGAAATCACTTCAAGCCTGCTATGTTGTCTGAAACTTAGGCCCCCCCCACTTGATACAATTTTAAGGGAAGCAAATTTTGTTAGAAAATTTGCTTTGTCATTTGTACTCATTTCTGTTTACTAAATCATGATGAAAGTGTGGCGGAGTATCACAAATCATGAACTCTTACTAAGATCAAAGTTGACTGTGTCCGTGACTTGTCCCCCTGTAGCCAGCTTAAAGGGGGAATGCACTGGATGTGATGACGTCACTAATATTTGTTTACTCTCTCGCAAAGCATTCTGGGTCAAAACTGTGTCATATCATGTAAATTGACAGTGTTTGTTTCTGGGACCATGCCAGAATGCCCTATTTTTAAGTATTTTGTAGTATATATCATGTAAATATAGGCCCCCCACATGACGAGTCACCATGTTATGCCTAGAGCTGTGAAAGAACACATTGGTCAGTCCCAAGAAATTCACAGGTTGCTTGGGGCAGATAGTTAGATGAGCTTATTGGTAGCATGGTGTGCTTCCAATTGCTGGGTACCGAGCTCAAATCCAGCTTTTGCCCAATAACTCCGATTTGGACTTGTTTTTGTCCTACGTTTGTCCTGATTAGCCTACTTTATCATATACATTGTCAGTGCATAAATACAGGATGAAAAGCCACAATCCGTCCATATTCTTGTTGTTATCAATTGGTGCAATTTGCTCTTCACATACAGTACTTGTAAGTGATCAGAACTGCTTTGGATATTTGCACTTTCGATACGATACATCCCTCCCTAGAGCTGAATTGACAGAATTTTTTCACAAGTCAATTCATCATTTAAACTTATTGACTGTCCAATGTACCTATATGACACTGGTAGCACCAATAGCAATGAGCCCGGGGCAAAAGCACCAGTTTGGAGACTTCGCATTAATAGAGGGGGGGGGGGGTATGTTTTTAGCCCTGGGCCAGACGATCAAGGTCAGGTCTTGAACTGAGCATGTGTCAGGTGCCACCCCGACACACGTGACCTTCTGTCAAAAGCATTTGTCTTGGTTGCTGCCTTCAAACCAAACATGTAATACACAAACCAAACGTGTAATACACTAAGCTTCATGTAAGTTGGTTAGACCATGTTGGTTAATCGTGTTAATTGGCAATGATTGCACTCAAGAACAGATTTACCTTCATTTTAGGTATACATGATCCGTTCTTTCCTTAGGATTACTTTTTGACATGTCGTTTGGATGCACTCTGCTCAGTGAAATAGACTCTTGACGTCAATGTAAAGAATAACATAATCTATTTCATAATCCATGGAGAAATTGAAATAAACTAATGTTGATTGGATTGCTCGTTATCAATCTTTTTAGATCTTCCAACGAGTGGAGATATCTCTGAACAAAAGAACTCATTGGCCAAGTAAAAACAATTGGGCAGTTTCAGACCACCCCTACTGTTGCCAATTACCATACTCCTCAACCAACTTGTCTGTGATTGGCCAAGAATTTGATATTCTCAACAAAGGTCTTTATAAATAAGTTGATTGGATGCAGTCTGCACATATTACTAAGAAAGAAATTATATATCCATTAATTTAGGCGGTTTTTTCCGAAAAATGTTTTATGTCTTTGGTGTTTTAGTACTTGCGTATATTAGGTGTGTTCCAGTGGCTTGCAATCCTTGATTTATTATCAGACACACTTAACTTTTTCTTTTTCATTATTTTCAATCATTGCTCTACTTTTTTGTGTTATTTTCACAAATTCACAACCTAGGTTGAACTCAGTCTGAACTCTGATGGGATAAAAACTGTTAAAAATGGGAAACTCTGTCTGCGCTTTGCACTGCTGTAGCGGTTTGAAATTGTAACAGTAGTGCACCTAGCAGTCGTTAGGTTATTTCGCAACATCAAAGAATAGGGGGCTGTTGGCGCGAAAAATGTTTTGGAACCGGAGTTATAAATCAACATGATTGGCCTGTTTATAGGTGGCCTTGACACTAAAAATACAAGTAAAAATTTGAGCAAGAAAATACACTGCAAAAAATACAGAAAATACCTGAAAAAATACAGCAAATACCTGGGACATACCACACGTGTGGCAGTGTGTACATGCAGCCGGAAGCATGGTAGACTGGTAGGGCCCCACATGTAACTTATTGATGTGTTGATGTGAGAAGCTAAAGATAGCAACTTAACTGATACTGCTTACACAAGTTCACTGATTGGCAACCGATGTGACTTAACTGATATTGCTTACACAACAATAAAACTTATTTGATTCAATCAAAATTTATGGTTGGTATTTATGTATTTATATTTTTTGGGAAATTGACTCAGGAAGTATAAAGTTTTCCCTTATGACATTTGTTGAGAATAGCCAATTCTAAGCCAATCCCCGGGGCGATTTTGAAAACCAGGACCGTTTTATTCCGGAAACCAACACCAAAACCCCAAACCATTTTAATGTTTTAGTAAAAATCCCCTGGAAGCCAATCACAGACAAGGTGGTTGAGGAGAATGGTAATTGGACAACAGTAGGGGCTGGTCTGAATACTCTGAAACTACCTAATTGTTTTTACTTGGCCAACATTTTTTGTTCGGAGATAACTCCACTCCTGGCAATGTCTTAAAAATGACAATAAGCCGATCAATCCAAAACTTGTTAATTTCAAATTTTTCCGTAGATTTTAGATGATGATTTGTCATTCTTCACATCTCAGTCCAAGTCTTCATTCTTTTCCAACAGTAGCAGTTATCCCTGGACAGAGAACACATTGGTCAATTCAAAATGATTGACAGGTTGGTGATTACCATAACTCTCAACCAAGTTGGCTATGATTGGTCAATCCAAATAATTGACAGGTTACTGATTACCATAACTCAACCAAGTTGGCTCTGATTAGTCAATCCAAATAATTGACAGGTTACTGATTACCATAACTCGCAACCAAGTTGGCTCTGATTGGTCAATCCAAATAATTCACAGGTTGCTGATTACCATAACTCGCAACCAATTTGGCTTTGAGTGGTCAATCCAAATAATTGACAGGTTACTGATTACCATAACTCTCAACCAAGTTGGCTCTGATTAGTCAATCCAAATAATTGACAGGTTACTGGTTACCATAACTCGCAACCAAGTTGGCTCTGATTGGTCAATCCAAATAATTCACAGGTTGCTGATTACCATAACTCGCAACCAAGTTGGCTCTGATTGGTCAATCCAAATAATTGGCAAGTTGCTGATTACCATAACTCGCAACCAATTTGGTTTGAGTGGTCCTTTCTACATTTTCAATATGAGATATTCATTCACAAGTTGCTCAATTTCAGAAATAACCAATGTTGCTACAATTTGAGATTATGCGAGTCCAAGTTATAATTAGTGCTCACTGCTCTACTTATGGAAATGAAGCCTATGCACTGAACATTTGCACCGAAGAAAAGCTGTAAAATTAACATGTCATATTTTTCTACTCTTTTTTCTTCCTTCTTTTCTCCTCACCTAATTAAGTGCTTTAGTAAGTGCTAATTCCCTCAGGACACGAAAAACATGTGAAATCCCAAGTGCAAAACAATTCATGTCATGCCAGCTGGTGCATGCTATCAAATAGTATCAATACAACATGCATCTCATCATGTGCCTATTCATGAATGGGAACTTGGGAACAATCCATGAATCACTGGTGATGTTGTTGTGGTATGTTGAGCATAGTACTGCGGTTAATATGCAATGTGATATCATTCGCATATGAGTCATATTGTTAAAAGTCATATACCCGTACAGCTCCAAATGTTGTCCCAGTATTTTACATTCACATTCATGTTCAGAGTGACTTTTCATGCTATGACTTAGTCCCATAAATGGAGATATGGTAAACTTTCTCCTCCTCCTGTTGGCCAAGTGCGTATATACAGGACATAATGCCCGAATCATCCTTCCATCCTCTGGGACTGTCTGAAAAACTGACCCAAAATAACTGAAATCTGCAAAAAATTCAAATTTTGCACAGGTCATGATAATGTTATGCATTAAATACCTTTCCTCCTAATATAATATGTCTTTCTTAATACAAGTTTAATCATTTTTGTGCGAGTTTTAACCATAGCACCAATTCTTGGTACATCATGCATGCGTTCGAATTATAATATGTTGATGAGGCATCACCTGCAAGGTTAGTGCTCAGACTTGTTTACCAGCAGTCTGCAATGCCAGCATCCTTGTGCCTCATCACCGCCTCCTTCAGCATCCTTGGGCCCTGCCTCAGCAACCAACAACTTCAAGTTCCATGCCATGGACCTTGGGAGGCAGACAGCCTTGGTCAGCTTCGGTGTTGGTGGGGAAAAACACCGTCAACTGCATTCATCATCATTGTTCATTTCTCAGCAGCACTGGCAAACCTTCCCTTTTTCAGTTTTTCTTTGACATAAATTTTCTTAGTGCTGTTTCTCTCCTGTTTCTCTGCACTGTGTACAGGTGTCATTTCTCATTTCTCTTGCCAATCACCACCCCAGTAAATTTATGCAATGAATGACATTTATGCTCATATATTATGTATGAAGTCTCTATTATTATCATCCAGTTTTTCTGAGTCAGTCAGGTAGAAAGTGAAATGACTCTGATTGTCGACTCCTTTGACTTCATGAAAAATTGCTCAGATTCTGACTCCTTTGGTCTCTTGTATCCCGAATCTGTGCAAGAGGGATTCATGGAGTGATTGGAGGAGTTATCTCTGAACAAAAGAACACATTGGCCAAATTAAAGCAATTGGGCAGTTTCAGACTGTCCCTACTGTTGTCCAATTACCATACTCCTCAACCAGCTTGTCTCTGTTTGGCATAGAATTGGCTATTCTCAACAAATATCATAAGGTCTTTATTCATAAGTTTATGGACCCCTATGAGGCTATGAGAGGAAGATGACTGTACATGCTGAAGTATTCATATCTTGCACTATTCACAAATCAATCTACCGTATGTATACAAGTGCAATATTAACCTACCTGAACCTACCTTTTACCTTGTTTTGTTATCTTATTAGCAGCTCAGAAAACCAGTCCATTAGTACATAACATATATGCATGTGGTATTTGGAATCTAGACTAATCTGTTAATCCAGGAAAACCCAGTTAGTGAACTCTGGATAGCTTATCCTGTGCATGACTTGTGGAGGGAATTAGGTCGACACAAACACAAGATAAACTGTATTTTTCCAAAACAATTCTGAGCCAATAACTCATTGAAGTTTCTATTAGTCAGCTAAATTTTCTGCATAGCTTGCAAAGTTGCAATGTTTTGATGACCTATGGTATGGACTGTTGGACTGTGCTGTGTTATTTGAGTAATTTAAATCAAATTTCACAATTTAATTAACATGCTTCTAAATGATATTATGTGGCCTTGTGTGATGTAGGATACCTGATCTGGAAGTTATGGGGAAAATATTTATGTAAGGTAACCCTCAAGTACAATATGTTAGTCAGCCTCTTCAGCCAGTGAAAAAAGGGTTTACAATGGTCACTGCTCATGTCTGCATGGTCAAGTTTGAAGTCTTTCATTTATTAACGAAGCCAAGTTAAAGCATCCCAGAAAATGTTCATCTTTCGAGGTCACTTACTCTGATTCTCAGAGTGAGGTCACTACGGTGAAACAAAATTTAATGTCAATCCTCCATTATAAGGCCATTGGTCATTAATGAATCCAGCCAATATGGTCCTCTGGAGTTGTGGATTTGTAAATCAATTGTCTAATTGGAGATACTTAGATTCCCATACAATAAGATCATGTATAGAAATATATTTCTGATATATGAACTGTTGCAAATACTGACTATGGACATTGTATGTCAATAACCATAAAATTACTGACCATATTAGAAATATAAAATGCATATAAAACATCCATAAAGTGGCTAATAAATTGTATTTTAATTACCAAATACAATAGTACTGAGTAGCTATCCAGCTGGTGAGCTACTTTAAGATCGCTTTTATGCTCACAAGCTCACGCTGAGTGAGAAGTCATGTACATTAAAATTTAAATACAATCATAGTTACACCATACTGATGAGAAATATGACTTCACGCCCAGACTGAAATATCTGCACCACCTTCACAAACAATGCATATTGCACCTGGGCAGGCAGCTACATTGCAAAAGGAATGTGCAATAATTATTTAGGAGAATCTGTTGCCATGGCAAACCATTGGCAGTGCCATTCTTTGGTATTTTTCACCATTTTTTTGTCACAGATTCTTTTTCCAATTCTTTTGTCTCCTCAAGTTCAGAAAAGACTTTATCCACTTTGTCTGTGAGTGCAATGGGTTCCAGCTAAAGCAGTTAAACAAAACATCAAGAAAAAGAAAAGACTTCATAGGAAAAAAACGCAAGAAAAACACAGTGAAGGTGCAACAAACAATGCCTACAAAGTGGAGAAACAAAAGGAAAATTTGGAAAGAAAACCTCAGCAAGGAGACAAAGAAGTCAAAATGGCTTGAGTGTATTTATAAGAATTTCCTCTTCTATCAAGTTCTATGTGATTAGTTTTGTGTTATTGTACCATATCATTTATTTCACACTTATGTATGATGTCGGGGGAGGGTTGGTCTAGTGGTTGCGTGTTGGACTACCAATCGCTGGATCCAGGGTTCGAATCCAGCTCTTGCTGGATCACCTGGGCCTATGTTGGACGGCTGTTTCAATCATCCTTCGCCTCATTGCCGTGTCCTCCTCCTGTCCTAATTAGCCTACCAAGTACATAAATACAGGACGTAAAGCCCCAAACATCCATCCATCCATGTATGATGTCGAATTTCTTAATTATATAATTTATGATTCGTTAGTTGACATGATCACATTAGCAATGAACAATTGAAATAGATGATGTCGAGTCTGTTGAAGACCATTGGTCAACAATACAACAAATCATATCCATGATAACGGCTCAACAAATTAACATAACTGGATAGTGAACTCTGGAAAGAAACTCTCAACATGAATTGCTATGTATCTTTATATCGGTGTTGAATAGCCAATTACTATAAGCAGTGATAAGCTGAATAGAAATTTACTCATGACATACCATCAGCATAGAGATCTCTGAAGTGACCTCCATATTATAATGCTATGCCACAAGCCTGAATGTATAAAATGTATGATAAATAGTAGCACATGTTGTTTTGTAAAACATAAATTATAAATAGTTGTATTTCCTCCACTTCATTTGTAACTGCTCTACTTGCAATGCCAAGGATATCCTATATATGCTAAAGGGGGGTGGTATCATGGCAATTTTCAAGGCTAAACCTGAATTATAATTTGTCAACAAGTGTGATTTACATAATCGGGCATGGATGTAAACTTTTAAAGTATATATTTAATTAATGTTTTGGATTGTTTGGACAGATTGTACATTTTGAATATGATTTACCGAAGATTCATTTTACATTATGAGAAATGCCTGTCATGAACCGAACCTGTCTCAGAGATATGGACTCCTGAAGAGTAAAAAGAATGACATATTTCCATGACCGTCAGGAATTAGTCCGAATTACAAATGACCCGTTTTTAAGATCCACCCATCTGAGGTGTTATCCATGGGCAAAAGAACACAAATTACACAATGATTCAAAATAATTTACAGTTTTCTGATTACCTTGACATTTGATTCAACTTTTAGCGACATGTATATCTCCTCATTCTGCTGCTTTACCGTGTTTACCACTCTGTGAATTCTTTTGGTATGTTTACAAGATGACCATATGCGAGCTGTTGTGACTATGCCAAAGTGGCAAAGCTCTATACATGCTAAGTCTCACGTTGTCCAACTTGGTCCTGCATCAACACCTCGTTGTTGCTTGACACAGCGTCATTGTTGGTCATAATGTTGGCAGCAGGTCTGTCACGACCTGTAGCATAGCTGATTATACTGCAAAGTTTTTTCAAGATCATTGAAGATGTCACTTATCATGTTTATGCCCAGTCACCTCATAAGAAGTTGAGTACTTGTAAAACCACAATTGCGTTAGTTGACAAGAGCCTTCTCACATGGCCATTTGTCTGCCATCATCCCAAGAACCAATCAGAGCCAACTTGGCTTGGAGTTATGGTAATCAGCAGCCTCTCAATTATTTGCATTGACCAGTCAGAGCCAACTTGATTGATAGTATGGTAATCAACAACCTGTCGATTATTTGGATTGACCAATCAGAGCCAACTTGGTTGAGAGTTATGGTAATGAGCAACCTGTCAATTATTTGGATTGGCCTATTCGTTAGGGATTGACCAATCAAGAGCAAACTTGTTGAATTATGGTGATCAGCGATCTGTCATTTATTTGGGATTGACCAATCAGAGCCAACTTGGTCGAGAGTTATGGTAATCAACAACCTGTCAATTATTTAGATCACCAATCAAAGCTAACTTGGTTGGGAGTTAACATGGTTAAGGTAATCAGCAGTCGGTCAATTATTTGGGTTGACCAATTTGTTTGGGATTGACCAAGTGGAGCCAAATTAGTTGAGAGTTATGGTAATCAGCAAATGTCAATTACATTTTGGGATGATGTGATGTGTTCTTCAATTAATAATATTAATTGTTCACTGTGATATTTTGGAATATTGTGACATGCCATGCGTATAGCAACTTCTAATGAAATTAATGAGATTGGCTGAGATTGCCATTAACGTAATTAAAATTTGACACTGTCAACTTTTCAGGCCCCGATTCCAGCCTTCTGAGAATAATTTTTTCCCCAGAATTAGACATAATCACTTATCTGGCCGTAATTATACGATAATTGTACGATATAATCAACACTGAAGACTGTACCAAAAAGAAAGAAGAATTAATCAGTGACCAGCTCTGTTTCCTTGTACAATTTGTCAACTTGGCCATGCATGTCATGTCTTGGTCATGGTTAGTAACTTCTCTGCATCATCATGACAAAATGAAAATTTACAGAACAAGCAAAACACAGACATTTCACAAATACTGTGTACATGCAGGAGCTCACGAAGTCAACTTTGCATTTGGCTGGTGACAGGACTGGTCATTGTAATGGTCAGTGTGTCATCAGCCCTATTAACCTTGTCCACTGCACCCAGTGACCTCATAACATGCATAAGCAGTTGTTTGTTGCCAGAGGAATGCAGGCCTCTCTGAATTGCACAAGATGTCCTTAAATTGCATGAGATGTCCTCAAATTCAGACAGTTGATCAAAATGTGAAAGAACAAGCATTTGATTAATCAATGACAACACAATAGCAGAAGAGTGATGCCAAAGTGAACTTGATTATAGTTCTTTTTGAATTTTGATGTCAGGTCAAGTTGGTCAACTCTGGTAAATATTGTCATCTGAGGTAAAAATAACCTTTCTGTTTGACAAGAAATATATTAAAATATCTGGTTTAAGTTTTTGAAATGCTAGAAAACATAATTTATCCATTGTATGGTAACCGAGGAACAGTAGAAAACATTGGGAGTTATTCGATCAACCACAATACCATAATTGACATCAGTGGTTGAAGATAAGACACCTGTAAACTGAAATGGAGCAGCCCAATTTGTGGGTGTGTAATCTGGTCTTAAATGGTTCTCTTTCGTGAGAATGTCCCATCCGAATAGAAGGTTCTTTCGCTGTTTTGTTGCTGTTTGTCGTCCTGTTTGAACGTGTCGGGATCGAAGGATCTGTTGCGACAAGATGTTGTGCTTTGTTGTAGCACTTGAGGAGTTGCATTGAAAAGGTTGTTCTGAAATAATGAAATAATTCATACTAGGGATCTGACTCTCATAGAGATCAATTTATATTACTAAATAGGATGTTTGTCAGATTTTTGTAGTAAATTGGTCATTTTTAATGGAGGTGTGTTTACACATCTCCATTTATGCAATCACAGTGACAAATGGACCGTTTTGGCGGGAAATTTGAAATTTGAGCATTTTCAAAATGTCTTTTGGGCCCTGTCTTGGCTATTTTGTTTGGAGATGTTTTGGTCAAGGGATATGTTTACCTTGATTATAGAGCATGCATCTGGCATAGGAATGAATACCAGGCATGCTGTAATTAAGATGTGTTTTCCTTTTAAATCTTGCTTGGATCCACTGGGGGCGGCTGCACATATTGTGTATTGGCCGCTGTGCCTAAACTATTGCACTTGTGTATATGATATTTTACGCATGAATGGGTCTGACAGTATATATGTGCATTTTGGTGTTCATATTTAAGCAATTGGTAGAGTTTTTGTAAAATATTGAAAATTTAAAAAAAAAAAATTTTTTTTAGTTTCCAGAGCAGAACTCGGAAACAGTTATACCCATGGGCATGAAATTCTATCATCATATGCATTGAATATCCTTGTGTTCTTTTTGGGGGTCTAAATGCTCTTACAAAAATTGATAACTGTAAATTCAGCAAAAAAAAATTTTTTTCTCAATGGTCCATGATTCCGTCAACGTTGGAGTTACACTGCGGAAATTTTGCATTTACTAATTGATTTGAATGCCTAAATTATACCGCTTTAAATGACTAAACTCATTTGGAGGCCAATTTTAGGAAACTTTCATAAAAACAAAAAAACTGGGAAAAAGGAGGATTTCTGATATTTTTCTCAAATTTTAGGTTTCTCAAAAATTAATGGTAAGCAATAAATTTCAGGGGATATGAAGTAAGACACTACACCACCTCCATTTTGAACCCCTGGGTTCTTGTGATCTTTTGCAACATGTGAAGGCTCAAAGTACATGATCAATCATTGGGCATGACCTTTTCAATTTCATATTGGTCAGATTGGTATTGATTCAATATATTTAGCTGTTAAACAAACATTCATTGATTCAATGATTGGCATTTGATAAGTGATGCAACATTGGACTTCAGTTCAAAACAAGAAAAGTGACCCCTTCACCTATTTGGCCAGTCAGTGGTCAGTGAACTCTATGTGCACCTACCTCTTTTGCTCTTGTTTGTAACTTACTACTTGTAGTAAGGTGACAGGTCTATTTGATCAATGTTAATACACATGCTCAAACATGTATCAGTTGTAAGATGTTGCCCGGACCTGTGGCAAATACGCTGGAAAGGCCGGAAGACTTCAAAACTTGCACCGTCCAATCAAAAGGTGTTGATTTAATAAATATTCAAAATTATAAAATTGATATTTTGATGAAGTTTCTGAATTATGGTGTCACTGTTTTTTGCGTTATCTTCTGGAGTAGGCCTATAATTTTGCTTAAACGAATAAGTTTATCTGACATAAGGTGTATTATTCTTATGAAAACCATCAAAATATGTCCGTGTTCAAATTTTTTATTGGAACTACGTTCTTGTTGATGTGCAATTGAGGTTAGTGAATAGTGATACCCAGGTATTAAATTGCATGATGAGGATGATCATGGGATGGATGCTGTGTGTAATTCATAAATTGAACTTTGTGTTGTTGTTGTGTCCAGTATACTCACAGTATACACTGTACTGTTGATGTGGAAGTGTGTGGTGATGAACTAAGAGGTCAAAAGGTCATTTGGGTTGTGAATGACCTGCCAGGGGAAATAGGAAGGGGGGGGGGTAGGCCAGACATCCAGCCAATAGCTAGCCAATGGGTGGTTCATAATGGCTGTGGAGGTAGACACAGCCTGGTCCTAACCCTGTAAACAACAACTGCATTCAGTGTTCAGTCTCAACAACAGGGCTAGTGAGGTTCAGGCTTCAGTGTACCTTGTGGCTGTTGCTTTTGCAGTATGCCTTGGTGTTCACACTGTGTGGCCTCTACCAATGATGCTGGGTCTCTTGCCCTCTTCAAAACATCTCAAAACTTATTTGTTGTTAAATAATCAATTGTTATTTGCTGCCTCTGAGTGTCACTCTGGAAAACTGAAAAGTCGCTAAGTTTATTTCGATACAGACTACATGGACTAGGGAAGTCAATATTCAATACGTGTTTTCAGTGGTAAATACTGAAGAAAGTTGGGTATCAGAAATGATTGTTACAGATCTATGAAAAATGGTATCGGCATGGATAAAGGTGTCGAAAGTGAAAAACTGGTAGGCCTATGGGGGCATCCCTGATGTATTGACATAATCATCATGATCATAAAAAGTGACAGGCCAACTCTGTGTGAGGGATAGTTCCCTGGAGACATCCAAATATGAACATTTTAATGTTTTGATTAAATTAAATTTGGTTTATTTGTTTGTACATATAATTATATACACTTTTAGAATACTGTACTATTTATTGTCAACATTTAACATTTCTTTGTAACACAGTAAGTGGGTTGATCTGCTGTAAAAAACACTTCTCTACTCAAGTGTGGTAAATACCAACAAAATCACAATATGTCAGTGATATATGACACAGTGAAATATGTGTAGTACATACTACATAGTAGATATCTAATTGTGTTGTTTTTGTAATGTGAATCCGCAATACTGTTGTTTGGCATTGAAAGAGTACAAAACCTGGGATAATTCATAATTGTAGAGAAGAAAAAAGACAATACGAACAAGGGGTCATAGCAAAGAGAAGTGGTACACTAAAAAGGCAATAAAAAGGGAAGAATGCATATAAAAGAAAATTGATAAGAAACTGTTATAGTATTACCAGGGTATAGATTTCTGTTCATGAATAGTTCTGATTTACTGTTTGTATTGTGTGATCAGTGGTCATCTTCTTTTTGCACAAAGTAGCATTTTTGGGTGGAAAATGCAGATGGAAAAGGACATACCTGTCCAGCCCAACTGGTCCGCAAGCCAGTCCAAATTTTTAAAAATTTGTTAGCTGTTAAAAATTTTGTGAATGTAGGCCTACTAAAGATAATTTCCATACTGGGCCTTCAATAAATACCCGGTACCTGATCTTCACAAAAATTTGATGATTTGGTGGATCACACCCTTTGAGCAGATACCACACCTCGCGAAAGACCACTTCACAACTGCAGAAAGGGCGGTCTTTCAATTGGGGACGCTTCTTCTCTATTATAGCTTGTCAGATACTAAGCAGATACTAGGCCAGTTACAACCTTGGCTTTATTAATAAGTTATCAGTGAAAAAAATGTCAATGCTGAATGCTGAATGGAAGAGGCAGAGACTTCACCAGCCCTCTGTTTTCCACTGTTTTCCAATGCAATGAAAGCAGTCTAGTAAAGATGGGAAGAGTCCGGATGTCTGAGGACTCCATCGAAAGACCACTTCTGAACTGCAGGGGTGGTCTTTCAATGGCATACTCTGAAATTCTAGACACTGTACAACTTGAGCAATCAATGACTGCCAATGAGTAGGGTTCAGTAACTTCAGTTAGTTCCAAATGCCAAGCCGGTTACTACCTGAGCTTGAACAACAACATAACAACACGGACATGATTCAACAACTCAGCATGCACAAGGATGGAGTTTGTTTAGTGAAATGAGACAAGGTCTTCCCAGCAAGGTTTTCCTGCAAGGCTTTCCTGCAAGGCTGTGTTGTTTGTCTCTGAATGACCTTGTTGCAACAAGGATGGGATATGGATTGGAGGCCCTAGCCTTGTCTGGTGCAGCCTTCTCTGAGCTTCTGTTGTCATAGAGACAGCTCATTATGGATATATGCTCATTTACTTCATTTATTATGTCATTTATTGTGCTATGTAAATGCAGCTTATGTTGATGTATCTGTGTTAATTTATTACTGTATTACTAGGTTAGTGTATTTCTTTGCACTTCCAATATGCTTATTTAAAAATGGTTATTGTGGCAAAATGTAGTTATGATATTATTATTATTGTAGATCAGCTAGTGGTAAAGTAGTTGATTGTCAATGTGGTATTTCTTGATTAGTAGTAAGTTTCAAAAATTGAATTTTTTAGAAAAACAGAATGTTTAAAATTTAATGATTTGTTTGAGGTTTACCTAGCATACCTCTATGTCTAACAACACTTGGAAAGTTTGTTCAATTTTGTTGCTAACATTTTTCACTCTTATTTTAGAAAATATTTTTGCGCTAAATATTAAATTAAGATGGCCATTAATACAAGCTGTTGTTTTGGTTATGTAAATCAGAGAAGGTAGTCTAGTAGATTTTTTAGAAATTAATATTTCTGGGAAATGACGCACGTGTGACTTTATTTGTGGTGTAGGTCACATTTAATAAGCACGGAAAACAAGGAAATTATATTAACCTTCACATATTAATGATATAAATGTAAGTGGTCTTTAGTCACCTGCAGTCAATGATAAATTTGACCTACAGTTGATTAATGTTGGTTTAATACAAAATTTCTTTGATTCAATTTTAGTTTACTTTTTACTGTTTACTTTTCCAAGTTTATCTCTGAGCATGTTTCAGTTCTGGCTTCATTGAGTTACATTGATTGTTGGCCTACATGGGTCTTTATAGGAGGCATCTCTGAACCAGAATGAGACACAGAAGGGTGAAGACATGTTTTTTGAAAGCTGAACACAGACATACCATGAAATAGACGTTTTAATATGGATAAAGACAACACAAAAATGTGAAAATTGTTGCAGATGAAGACGAAAGTCAAGGCAACATGGAAATAGCAACAGTAAATTTTTGAAATGTGTGAGCACTGAAGAAAATTGCATTGAAAAAACCCAGCAAACAACACACGAATTTACAGAAGTGACAGTGAGGCTCCTACAGGAACAGAACGAGGCTTAATGGTCAAGACAAGTGAAACTATGGACTACCAGACGCAATTGAAGCTGTTAACTGACATGATCAAAGAAATGAAAGTATCTTTTGACGTTCAAATGAACCAAGTACTTAGAAAATTGGAAAATAGTCAAGATGAAAATATCAAATTATGCCGAACAGTTAAACATTTAACAGAAGAAGTTGAAAAACAGAAAATAGAATTACAAAACTTGAAAGGTATTTCACGATCCTCTAAAACTATCCATCAAGAACAAAATTTGAATTTTACTGACACAAGCAACCTGGATGAAAACAGACCTTCATGTACATTCCAACGTTACAAGCTGCATTATAAAAATTCATATGAAAGTAGTTGTGTAAACAAAGGAAAACGCAACAACTTGATAATATCAGGAATTGATGTCGGTAAGAATGATCCTCTTACTTTCATACAAGCATTTTTGGCTGAGCACTTCTCTACCGGACCACATGGAATACTTGCTGTGAGAAAGATAAATGTTGAAAAATATCTTGTCACTATGCAATCATGTTGGGATTCAAGATTGATATATAATACAAGGATGAAATTAAAAAATAAGAAAATTTATATATCTGAAGACTTGACAGCAGAACAATCAAGATTATTTTATAAAGCCAGACAACTAAAGAAACATGGTCATATAAAATCCACATGGACAAAGGAAGGTACAATATTTTACAAGAAAGATATCAATGATGATCCAAAAGAATTAAAAGAAGGACACTTGCTTCTTACACTTAATGACAGATATGATGCGCACCAACATCCAGACTGTGAAGACAAGCAAACGAAAGCTGAAGCTGAAGTAATTATGTTAATAAAACACAGATGAATCAAGGAATAGATATTATGGAAGACAACGACATTGGAGAAGATATTTTGAAGACAGTACAAGAAATAATAGAAAAAATCAAGCAATCAAGATTACCCCACACATCGCATTAACATCATATGGAATCAATACAACTTTCTCATATCAACATCTTATGATTATTTTTGTATTTTTTAATAATATTTATTTCATTTTTTTTTCAACTTTGTAAAATTTGGATCATTTTCCCATCAGCGGCAAACATATTGCCTTCGGGAAAATTACCAATAAATCAAATCAAAATCAAATCATCAATGAAGGCAATGAGATGAAAATGATGATTTTGATAGAACAGTTTAGTTATTTCAACTGGTTAGCCCCATTTGCTACTTATGTATTCTTTTAACATTAGTTTCAAGCTATTGTTATGCTGTAGATTTTAACTTCTGAAGTTTCCAATGTACTCTGGCCTCAGTGGGCCTCAGTGGCCTGGCCCAAGTGTGTCAACTTGATCACATTACAACATTGTCCAAGCAGAATGATTGTACATCATAATTTAACATGATGTATTGTGTCTGACAGAGTCTCACTGACCCAGCTTGTTTCTCATCATGCTCATGCTACTGCACTTGGTCAAGTGCATTTACATTGGATATTTTTTGGTGATTTTTTAGTTGCTGCCTTTCTCTTTTTATCTCAATATTTTTCCACCTTTTTTGGTTCATTCATTCATCAGTGCCCCAGGGTGCAAAAGGATGTGAACATTTGTGAATGTCACTTTCTCATAAGTTCATTTAAATGTCATTAAATTCTGTTGAACTAAAATGAACTATATCAATATATTTTTAAATGATCTGAATGAGCACCAGTATCGATATAAAATGTGGTCGTCAATATGCTTGGATCTATATCATATAAATCAAAAAGGGACGAGACATTGAAAAATTTGAACGAAAGTTCACATATTTTTTTGGATTGAAAAATATCTGTAGTTGTATGATTTCTGGAGTTTTGTGTTTAATATTCTTTTGTTTTAACTCAACATGTGGTACTTTCACGTTCGAAAAAAAAACCAGTTCGGCGTAATTACTGAAATTCAGAAATTGAATACATGTCGAAGTTATGAAAAACAACACAAAATGACAGTAAAAGTTAAAACAACTTTTATCAATGGAAGCTGCATCCTGTGGCAATCTGCACTTTTAAAGCTTGCTAAAAAGTAAATATAAAATCTGCTACTTTGTACTGCTGTACTTGCAATGCAGTCTGACTGAGTCTGCTGAACTTGTTATTGTGCCATGCTGTTCCCTGACACCAACCAGGAAAGCCTGGAACGTGGAATGGGGGGTCCATATTTTGCAAATCAATTGTTACGGACTTTTCTGGTGCTGTTTTAGAGTGTTTCTGCACTGTTTTCATTATTCTGCACCCTCCATGTGATCCATGTCCATGAGCATGAGCAGGGACCTGCTTGCACCCACCAAGGATGGCCAGCCTTCAACTGTCTGGTGCCAATGCTCTGCTGCTGATGCTGCCCCTCCATGCTCCTGGTAAACAAGTCTGTCTTAGACCGAACACCTGGCTTCTTTCCTATCGTTTGTTTCATGATGGGCCGGATTAAGAAATGTCAGGGTTCGGTTGGAAAAATAATTTTGTTACTAGATTTTGCAGCTTATTTTTTAGGTTCATTAGCTCATTTAGCTGTGCAATATATGTTAAGGAATTCATAAATATTTATCACATTTTTGTGTAATTGACCTTTTTGGAGGCCATGTCATTCTTTTCGACTTGGACTGCAAATTTTTGTGACGGCTCCTCAATTTCTGTTGATTCCGGGCTCCAGGCTAGTCATGAAACCGGTTTTTGGCGAGGTATGTTCCAGTTTTTCGTAGGCTCATCTTGATCTTCTTGAAGGGCATTTCGATTTTTCAATGCAGAGAACGGGAAGAACTTTATGTGTAGGTCTTGCTCACTTTCCCGAGTTGTGTACATCCAGTTCCTCGGTCTAGCACTGACTGTCTGGTGTGGATATGAGACTGTTGAAAGTGCCTGGGTCTCACCATGGTCTCCCTCACTCTCACCAGAGTTCAACAGGGACTGATTCACCAGGGACTGATTCCCACGGGATGTGTGTGTGTGTGAATGGTGGCCAGTTGTTGTAGTGCACAGTGTGCACTGGGTGGGTGGGGCTATTGTTTACTGCCATGTTTGTCTGCATTCCCTCCATTCACCATTCATGTTCAACATGAAATGCTCCCTGTCATGTTCAGTGCTTGTGCAAAATCATGTGTTCATGGTGTTTACAACCATGGCACTAACCATGTCACCAAGACATTGTGGATGATGGTCAATCTTGCTTATAAAATGAGTTTGATTCGTACTTCAAAAAGATCTTGTCTTGAACATTCGAAATTTCAAATATCGCACAAAGATGCTTTTGTCATTGCCCCCTCTGTGTTTTAGGAATAAATAGTAATGGCTTACAACACCATCTGGTGGATAAACTGCGAGCACTTCCTGCTTAAGTGTTTCGGCATATAAAGAAAGCGGTTCTCTCGTCAGCGGTTGACTTGACGCAAAAAAGGATATCTTGGCTTTTTCAAGAAATTGTTGCGTGCATCCAATACAATTTTTTGGCCTGGACTGCTGGACAAGTTGAAAATCTGCTGGACAGGTCCTTCTGACCAGCAATCTTTGCAAAGACTGAACTGAGGCATTTGAATTTGTGATGTAAACAAAATGTGAAGACAAGATCGCAGTCGCATATTTTTTGCTGAGACCATCATTAATTAACGACATCTTCGGTGGCAAAATTGCTCTCGTTTACATAAAATTACAGTGCCTGTACCTGGTAAAATAAAAATATATTCTAAAATTGGGAAATACCAAATGCTGATGCCAGTTGTTGTTTTGTTGGATATTGCAACATGTTCAGCATGTTCAGGCTTGTCTCCCTCTGTTGTGACATTGTGCTGTTGTCCTCAGGAAGAAGTGATGACCTCCTTGAATAGGGGTACCCCCGGGTGTTTGTTTTGATAGGCATATTGTAGATCTATACAATTATTATTTGTTGATAGATATTTGGTTGGGTAGACAACATCCTCAATATACTTAAATACTTGATAGATATAAGGTAGATAGCCTATATATTGTTGACTGATTAATGTGTGTGCCAGAGAACCAAAGTTTGTTCCCTCCTCCAAGCCTGCATTGGTGTTTACATCAGGCCTTGGCTATACAGAGAACACAGTTTCTACAAGTATAACTGCAAAGCCTAAACATAAACATGATGAACTGAGCAAATCTGTTTACCATACTCAACATGAGTCTGGTGACCTTGAAATGACCTGAGTTAAATGACCTTGGAGTGGCCCCAGGCTGACCCAGTGGTGACCCAACCAGACTGTGTGGAATGCAGGTCAAGGTCCTGGGGACCAGTGTACCTCGGTCACATGACAGGTCATCTGACTAAGTGACCTACTTACTGAAAAGTACACGAACACTGTCAAACAGTGCACAAGCACACCTGTCATCCTGCTTGTAAATGTGGGGTCATGCATTCATGATGTTCAGTTCTTGGCCAATGGCTAGCTGAGTGCTTGACTGTACTCATGAAAGTATTTTAACATTTGTTGTGCTTTGATAATTTGAGAAAATACTGTATGTGCCTCTCCGAAGTTTGAATGATATACTTACTAGTATTGGAAGTTTGACAGATTTCAGATCACATTCCTTAAATAAAGCCTAATTTGTGTATTGGCGGATCCAGGGGGGACCCAGGCATTTTTTGGCATTTGCGCATTTCGCGGGCCCTTGTCGTATTTTCTTTGTGAAATAGTACTTTTCATCTTTGTGGTGGGGGGGGGCGACCCTGGGCCCCCTGGATCAGCAACTGTTCGTGAAAGAAAAACAATTATTTGAATTTATATTATGCTTCTGAAGTTCTGAATAAGGGAGGGGACTTTAAATGGCAGCTTGAGAAAGTTCTTTGTTTTATGAGGGAGCAAAATTTTAGTTTCCCACTCCTTCGCTTCTCTGTGAATGACAGTGATATTCTGTCCTTCAAAATGATAAAGAAACAGTTAGAAACACCTGTGTACTATACAAATACATACAATATTGTGATGCCTTTTTTGATCTCATTACAAGTTTGCCTCTTTGCACTTGTTGCTGTCTACCAGGCAGGCCACTGTCTTCCAGCCAGGCCATTGATGTATCTGGACTTTCAGAAATTCTAAGGAGTTTTTATTTCAATTTGGATGTTTTGCTGAGATATACCTACCTGGTGTTATGTTACACAATATTATTGTCATTTTATGGGGAATATATTGGAAACCGGCTTCCTTTGTTTTTCATTTAGTTGTTTGTGGACATGTCACATGTTTCAGAATTGGTGCAGAGATTTGGTGCGGAGAGGTTATTCTTACCGTGTCAGTTTATGTGATGGGTCGATACCGCATTATATTAATTATTTATTTAATTGATGGATCATAAACCTGTATTCTGTCCAAAGTGCCAATAAATGTATTGACCATATTAGGCCTAGGCCTATCATCTTAAATTTCTCCTGAGAAAATATTTTCCAAATATAAAAACGCTCAATTGTGTCAGTTCAAAAAGATTCGTTTCGTGTTCTATTGTCATGATGTATTTATAGAACCCATTGGCAGATTCCAGGAATTCAATTTGGACAGTGCAACAAACAATCATTGTAATGAGTTCATGGAACTGCAATAGGCTTGTACATCTAATAAGAAAACAAGTTGTTTCCCAAGAAAAAAGAGGGAGGATGTAAATTGCCTTGTCTCAACTGGAAAATCTTTCTGCCATGCCATTATTTTAAAACATAAAACCTTTTTCCAATACCAATGAGAAACTCAACAAATGATTTGTATTGCAAAATGTTTTTAAAAGTGACTTGTATACCAGTATTGGCCCAGAACTTTATTTAAAAACCGTAACTAGTACATATTTATATTCAGAATAGATTCCAAAGTTCAAAACTTTAATCGCTGTTCTGGGTATCCAAATAAAATGAAACTTTCGTTTAGTACATTGATGCCCTACTGGGAGTTCTTCAAGCAACTGGGGCCAAACTTACAACATGCAAACGCATGGCGATCAAGTGTAGTCTAAGTTCAATATCAGTACTACAAAAGGTCAATGGCAACAAAAACATTTACCAAACAAGAGATAAGATGTTAATCGGTTTGCTTTTTGTTCTTGTCAGCTTCTTGGCACGTGAACACCAGATCGAAGGTTTTTGTTTTGGTCACATGACCCAGCAGACAACAAGCAGACGAAAACGTTGGCCAGTTTCTATTTATAGTTATTGACGTGATTAACTCTGCTGCAATGGATTATCTATGCTGTGTGCTCAATTAGTGTTGGGGCAGTTTTGTATAATATTGTAGGATCAAGAATGCATTCATCATGTTGTCATTCAGCCTTATATAATAATTACACTGTAATGAACTTTATCAGTTTATAGAACGCAGGCCCGAGCCTAGTGGTCTTGTCTGTAGTATATATTCGAAGGTACCATGCTTTGACATGATAACTTCTTTTATGCAGAAGATAGGTCAGTCCTGTCTGGTTCACTCAGGTACACGTACCTATTTAAAAAATACTGCAAGGAAAACTCGCTAGAAAATGTTAAATTATGCCTGTTCCCAGGAATAACTTGTCTACTTTGCACAGAGAAAATAATAAATAGGCAAATCCAGTTGTATGGTTGACCTGTGGAGCGTATGCAATTCACATTATCCAGTGGTGGAAGGAATGTGCCACTTCTGGGGTTTGTTTGACTCCGCAATCCCCATCAACAATGTTTTGCTATACAGTATTGGACTGGTTTGCTAGAGTAGACATTATACGTTGTGTGTCTGGCAACTTTATTGTTAAATCGTGCTTTTTTGCCTTCACATTTTGTTCCAGTTATCAGCTGGTTGTAGAATTAGTTTTGGTTGTCTGAGCTGATCACAAAAAGTTATTTACCTGGTAATTATTATGAACTCAACTCCCTGCTAGTTCAGAACTAGTAAATTGAGAAAATTGATGTTATAGGGCGATGTAACCAGATAGCCAGACTGTTTTTGGTTTACATTTAGAATGTGGTTCACTTGGTTGAGCAAAGCAGAGAAACAGTGTAAAAGTTGGGACAAAAATAAAGAACATTAAGTGAAGAAAAAGTGAGAAAAAAAAAAGATCCAAAATTAAATGAGAAAAGTAAATCTGAAGTGAAAGAAAGATTACCATGCAATTATAAAAAGTGAGGAAACTGGGAAAAGAGGACATTAACAGTAATATTTTTTTTATCTGTTGCATTCTACACAAGTTTGCCCAGTGCTAAATGTTTACATACACTTGGGTCTTGATTCTTTTTGCTTCTCATGCTCTAGCTGGCAGTAGCAGAGCTCTAGAGTTGATGGTCTAGATGCAATTATTGTGAAAGGACGTGTGATGCTTGGTAATGGAAGAAAATACATGAAAATATGTAAAAAAAAAAAATAGATAAATAATAAAAAAAGTTATAAAAAAGGTTTTAAGTCAGCTGATGTGATGTGAAGCACACTAGATCTATCTATATTTTCTACATGGCTTTTATACACTGATACAGGGCCACTGCTCTATGCAGAATAACATGCAGTTGACATGGTTGGCAGCCTTGAGAGCAAATGTATTTATAGCATTTTCAAGTAGCTTGTTTATGTTCTTCAAAAAGTCGAATGGGTTGATGAATTGATAAGAGTGCATGACAATGCCAAGTCAGTTCATGGAGCTATATCATGTATATGTTAAAGTAGTGCATAGCCAATTAGCCATAGGGACAGACAGATAGAGATATAGAGAGATGTAGAGGTCAGCTGGTTGATTGATTGAACAATTGATTGCTTGATTGATTGACTCATTGCTTGATTGATTGCTTGATTGATGGATTGCTTGCTTGCTTGCTTGCTTGCTTGTTTGATTGATTGATTGATTGCTTGATGTTCTGGAGCAACAGAGGATGATTGAAAGTTAGGGGAAACTCATGAAAAGTTGGTGGGGATTGCTTAGTAGTTGTGAGTAAAAGCAAGTGAGTAGAAAATGCCTTGCTGGTATTGTTTTGCTGGAAATGTGTTGGTTGCCTTTTGCTCAGCTGGCACAGCATAACTTGTGCAGCATATTGGCAAGGGATAGCTTGCCCAGCATAACAGGCTGGGCATATACACATATGTATATGTAACAGGGCTAGAGGAACAGAAATGTTGTTTTGAGTTGGTGTGTGTGTTTAAGATGTACACACGAGACATTCTCTTCTTTCCCCACTCCTGAGCTTTACTCTGTGCTTCCTCAGAGCATGTAGAGCAAAGAACAGTCCATGATCCACTCTAGGCTAAATACTCTATGCTCCATACTCTATGTTCCATCCACAGTAGCCTACCCTAGCTCCCTCTGTGAGCAGACAGCAATTCACAACTATGACGTCAATTATTCCATATTCCACGTGAGACTCACGTTTCTGCCACAAGCAAAGTTTACCTTCTGCGTCAAGTCCAGGGTGTCCTCTGACTCCACTTCTAGAAGTTCTACTTGCTTAAGTCATTGCGAATACGTAACTGTTTTTCAGATTAACCATAGACGAATAGTTTGTAGGACCTTTAGAGAAATATTAATTCCATATCGAATCTACAATGATCTGTAGTTTCAATTTGAAATATTTAAGCTTGCCCGCCGAATACCCTTCTAATCTGGGTACCAGTAGGTAAAGAATTGGAAAGTTCCAAAAATAGTCAAAATACTACATTTTATTGTGAAAATAACGGTTGTTTGATGCCGTTGAAGTTATCTCTGTCATAAAGCCATTTGAAGGTCCATTTGTTTCTGCTCAATATGCTGTCTCAGCGTGTCACTGTAAAATAGATTTGTTTTCCAGATACCAAGTAAATTATCTTTCTGCTTGTTGCTCATGATTCCTTTTCTTGTATTTTCAGTTTGCCGGACCATTGACATCAGGAACAACGTAGGGCAATTTAACAAGTTGGAAGGATGTACGGTTATCGAAGGCTCGTTACAGATCCTGCTGATCGACTATGCGGATTGGGCGGACTACGAGAAGCTATCCTTTCCGCTACTGCGGGAGATCACGGACTACCTGTTGCTTTACAGAGTCTATGGTCTGCGGGGTTTGGGCAAGATGTTTCCCAACTTGTCGGTGATCCGAGGGCAACGCCTCTTCTTCAACTATGCGCTCGTTGCTTTTGAGATGGTGGACCTTGAGGATATTGCGCTGCCGAGTTTGACGTCCATCCTCCGGGGCGGGGTCCGCCTGGAGAAGAACGCCAAGCTCTGTTACGTGGATACTGTGGATTGGAATAAGATTGCTCACGCGGTCGGACCGGAAGATCACTTCATCATGCAGAACAAGGATATCGACAAGTGCGTCAACCGCTGTCCGAGAAACGAACACGGCGAAGACCTCTGCAGTAAGAGCGGCAGTTCTCGGTTTAAACCTCTTTGCTGGAATTCCGAATACTGTCAATTAGGTAAGTCAATGCTCTTTTGAGTCTTTTCTAACTACTCTGTATATGTTGTATGTGTAAACATGTTTAGATGTTGGAAATTAAGGCCACAAAAAGATTCGTTGAAATGCCCTCTTCCTTCTTGGCCCGTGAAATTCAGTTGAAAAGTACCTTTCGAACATCCAAAAGCCGCTTGTTAATTATGTTCTGACTATTGACTAAGGGTGCAATGTCGTACCAAAGGAAGGCCGGGATTGGCAGAAAGTCATAAATGATTGTGTCCAAAATTCCGTGAACATGTGCCTTTTTAAGCCATTAATTCGCAGTTCCGTTGTATCACCAATGCACTGAATTTAATAAAACATCGGCACAAGATTGACACAAATTGAAATTATGAGCTAAATTGATCTTTTTGGTGGCCTTTTAAAACACTGTTACGTGGACATCAATTTATAGTGCTCTGGAAGTAGTGGTATATTGACACGGATGAAGTCAGGTACGTAACTTCCTGTTGATCTTTACCTAAAAAAGTGTATATGACTGAAGTTTCTGGTTAGAGGATGATGTTTGGTGTTTGGGGAAATGTTGCCATGGAAACCAAACATCATTTTGTTTCCTCTAAACAGGAAGGTTTTAAAAGTGCATGTCTTCATTGTCCTGATCCAGTTTGTGAATTTGATCAGACACCTGGGTCTCAAACAAGACTTAGTCCTAAAACATTTGAAAAAAAAAGAAGTGCTTATCTAACTGCCCTTGATTATGTATGCCTTAATGCTTGTGTTTTATATTGATTCTTGATGTCAGAAAGTCAGAATTTTTCGGTAGAATTAGGACGGGCCGTATCAGCGCATTTCTGGGCCCGGGGCAAATTGTATCTGATGGGCCCCCCTCGCGCACCAAAAACGCTGTAAATTCTGAAAAGTACATTTCGCGCCAGTTACCCGGCGCACTTTCTCTACTGTCGCAACTCTTTTCAGCTTCATCATGGGCCCCCCTGAGGTCATGGGCCCGGGGCAAATGCCCCGTTTGCCTGTAGGTTATACGGCGCTGGAATTAGGGATCAGTACCGGATATTTAGGATTCTCCAAAATAGTGAAAAGCTAAAAATTTTGATAATAATGAATGTTGCGAGTCAAAACATGATATAACGATATTCAAATTTTAAATTCAGTCGCAAAAGATAAAGAAAAACATTCCATCATTGGAACAGTTCTCTTCCCGGACATAGTAACTCTCGGCTTTCAAAAAATTGTGTATGTCAACTGTGATTTTAAGGTCTGTGAACACTGACAAACTTACTCTATTATCCGGTTCCTATCTCCGGATCCTATTCGGTATCCGGCGGATAGTGTTGCTGGAGTATCCGGTATTGAGCTATTAAATGTCATCGGTCATGCATCACTAGTTTTGTGTTCTGTTTGAAATTTGAAAAAAAGCGCTGTACATCAGACAGCCTGATGCGGACCTAATTTGTGAAATAGCTTTGGCCATCAACAGCTTGTTGAGCCAATGAAGGCTCTGTCAGTACTGGTACTTGAGACAAATGATATCCATGTTACAGTTGTGACACGACTCAAGTGTGGCCCAATGGACACTGACTTCTTCAGTATCTTAGGATGCAGTCTGGAAAGAGTCCGAAAGACGCATTTGTTACGCTGTAGTCCCAACAACCGGATGAATTTTGGCGTAAACATAACAATTTAGTTAACTCAAGGACTGGAAGCATCTCAAGATAAATTCACAGAATCCAATTATGTTTATTGGATTGATCATTTAGTTAAGGATATTCAATATTCTATCTTGCTTTCTATGGTTTCTCAGAATTCTAAAAGTCGCGGTTGTTGGAAATGAAATTTCAGATTCTAAATACTTGAAATTTCAAGAATTCTAAGTCATAAAAAAGAGACAAACTTCAATATGCAAGTACATGCACATTTCTATACCTTTTGTGATGAAAGTTTGTGTGTTCAAACAAGGATCTCATCACTGTCCGGATGGCTGGCGGAGTGGTTTATATAGCAGCTCAGTTGCATACCACTGAGACCCAGGTTCAATTCCCTGCCAGATCAACCGTAGTCTGATCTGTTTCGTCCTGTGCATCTGGCCTGATTGAGCATTTATAAGCCAAAATGTCGTCCCTGCTTGTCGCTTTGAGCATTTTCATTGGAGAAGTATGAGACATAGAGACCTATCGGTGTAAAGGTCCACCCATCTAGCTCCATATTTTCGCACTCTCGCAAGAGAATAGCAATTTGATACGACATCTTTCAGCTTGTGGCGTTGGCTGTTGATTGCTCATCACAATGTTGCTCATCACAATGTTGCATTGTGATTACCTTGAGCATTGCTGAGCATTTTTGAGCATTGTTGAGCCTCGTTTCAATTTGATTCATATTGTTTTATTGTTTCAATTAAGGTTTGTTTCTTTTATTGTCTCCCACAATGAGGAAACGTCAATTCCAGGAAGTGGTTTATGTGGGACGTGTCGGGATGTCTGATAATATCTCCTATAATTGAAAATGTTCTAAAATAGATACCTTTAAAAAAGTGGCAAAAATGAGCAGATGAGGTAGGAAGTGTTGTTTTCAATACATTGTTCTTCATTTTGGTAGCAATTTTGGCTTCCATTGATTCAAGAAAGTGTTAAACTTCTTTAAAATGGGTCTTGTTTTGCATAAAAAACCGTGAACATCATGATAAACGATAAATGGTGGGAAGTGTTCTTTCTGGAACCATGGAGTAATAATAGAAGTTGAAAATCCATGTCACACTGTCAGAAATTGTGATAACAAAGTACTTCAGTCACTCAGGGAAATAGACTCAGGCCAATCAAAATGTGTTCATTTCAAATTTTAAAGTCACAAAAGAAAGAAAGAAAGGATGCAGTTTGTCTTTGGATGAACATTGTCATTGGATAAACATTGTCATTTGATGAACTTGGAGGTCTTTTGAAGAAGTTGAATGACGGTGATGAAAACTGTTCGAGTGGGAAGCTGCAGATGCTTTGAGCGTTGAGGACTAATTTAGATGTATTGTGCTGAAGAAAGATCATAGTGTCATCATCGCACCTTAATAGGATTGCGCTGCTATAAATACCTGAGCAAGAACATTAGCTGAACAGCAGCATCTTCGGCTAATCCTGTGAAAAAAAGAATACTCTTTCTCGTCATTTCACCATCCTAAGTGGCCTTGGTGTTGACAGTTATATTGAATTTAATCAGAACTTCGGCTTTATTTGTGCAGGCCCAGTTCACTTGATGCCGGCCTCATTCTTATGAAGGAAATATTTCTGGAAAAGCAAAATATTTCTCTTGCCAGAAACATCTCTTGGTCCTTCCTGTGGTGATAGCCACCTGATCTTTTGACTGACCTTGTGCATTGATGGATAACCAGTAAACTTCTGTCAGTTAGGTGGAAATATGATCATTTTTTTTCCTCCTCCTTGATACCAGCTATTATTGCCATGAACACCAATAATCTGCCAGTGAACTTCAAACTTCGACAATTTCCAAGCAAGCCTGGGAAAACATTTTGAGAAGGAAAATATCTTCGCAATCCTCCCCTTTGTCATAATCCGCGATATGTCCCACATCTTTTTTAACAAGTTACTAACAACCAATTACACACGTAGGAGAAATCGTGTACATGTACTCATGCAATGTACGTTATATACGTGGAGTTAGTGCCTTTAGTTGAGTAACGCCTCCAAAAACCTGATTAATTTTCTTGGAATATAGAGTTACCAAATTTATAAGTAGCATCTCCTAAGGCGCTTGAAGATGCGAAAAAGTACATAAATATACTGAGCAGCGAAAGAAAGTCATTCAAAAAGGCAGAAACGTGTTTGATGCCCATATGAAAACAGATGTTTGATGCCTATTGTTATCTTTCGCTGTTTTGAGTATAATAAGTGTGGTAGTGTGATGGCTTCTGAAAATAATCGGGCAACCTGTTGTCTAGTCTTCGATCATATTTGTGACTTACCTGGTATTTTGAGTAAAGTAATTTTCACAGTGACAATGTTTCAAATGGAGAAGTTGTGTCACCAAAAACTGTGCTATTTTTAATATAGTCACATTCACTGTAACTTTATTTTGAATTGAGTTGTGTCCACTGTAACTTTATTTGAATGGAGTCACACTTGTGACATTGTTTTGAATGAAGTCACTTTCACTGTAACTTATTTGAATGGAGTCACACTCAGTAACTTTATTTTAATAGAGTCACATTCATCATGTTCACTGTAACTTTATTTTGAATGGAGTCTCATTCATTGTTACTTTATTTGAATGTAGTCACTCACACACTCTATTATTTTGAATGGAGTCACATTCACTGTAACTTTATTTGAATAGAGTCACATTCATTGTAACTTTATTTGAATGGAGTCACTTTCATTGTAACTTTATTTGAATGTAGTCACCTTCACAGAGAAGTTTTATCGAATAGCATATTTCTACAAGTCACCCCACTCCATCTGCGCAAGAATAGATTTTCTGCAGACGAAGTTCTGTGGCGCTACTTCAGACATCCAATTTCTTAGATTTTGTTTGTGTGTTTTTTTAAAATTTGTATGTAATTTCCGTGATGACCTGCATATCCAGTTAGGCCTCACATAATTGATTCTTAGCTTCGCGGACCCGCCGACAAAATAGATTTCCTGCCGATGGAAAAAAAAATTGAAAAAAAAAAATTTGAAATTATAAAAAAAATCTTTTCACTTTTTTTTTTTGTCCTACGGTACCGACCGACGACCCTAGAAGAAGTGCCTTGAGAGGATCCGAGAAGCTAAAGATCAATTATGTGTGGCCTTATCCACAAATATCAGCCAGAGTCATTCACCTGACCCCGCTGCACTTCCCATGGCTTTGTACGAATGGCTTTGTGAAAATTCCTTATACAAGCCTCTGCCAATTGCATTACTGCAATATTGTATTTGTAGACCATTCTCACGACAAAAAAAGAACACGAGAAACTAAAAATAGTTGTTTGCGATCACGGGGAATCATGAATCTTCGATCAAGGGAACATGAAGTGTGTGCATCATTGATCATCAACATAGGAATAAACATGTTAAAGCATTTTGAGCAGTTTTTCATGATATTATGCTATGCAAAATGAATAATTATCCTTATTTATCATTAGTTGTTTTGATATTTAGTTGTACTGTCTCCAATTTTTGTCCTAGATTTATACTTACGCTGACATTTGAGTGAATTACCTTCGTCATGTTCATGCTACTGTGTCTGTCCGTCTGTCTGTTGGTCTGTTCGTTCGTCTGTGCCTGGACATCTGGACTGGACACCAAGTGGCTCTGATTTTTTGAGAAAACTTGTTTTGAACATTTCTATTGCGTGTACTCTATAAAAGTCTTTGAACATTTCTATTGCGTGTACTCTATAAAAGTCTTTGTACAGCGCATGCCTTTGACTTCTGAACATGATGTTTCAATATTGTTTTATGTAAGGCTGCATTAGTTTATTGTGCAGTTTCACTGATTCATGTATAGTAATGTATATGCATTTGTTGTTGATAGTTCGTTATTGAATTTCATGTGCTGTATGTACAGTGTGCATCCATTTTCTCAAAGTTGCCCGACGAATAGACAAATTCGATATGAGACGAAAATTTATAATGGACATGATAAATTTTATAAACTGTGTGTACAGTGTACTGTACATCCTCTTCCTCGAATTTAGCCGACGAATTCGATATGAGACGAAAATTTATAACGGACATTCATGTAATTTTCAGTGCATTTTAATAGATTCTATTATGTCTGCACGATTGCGTTCAGATGTGTTTAATGAAAAAACCAGTAGCATGCAGCTGTGTTCGTTTATTGGGGCAGAAAGTCGATTTAATGAGCGCATTTGATCGCTTATTGAATTACGTGGGTGTATTTTCCTCGCATTCGATTAAATTTTAGTTTATTTCCTCTCCTCAAATTTTTGTTTACAACTGTTATCAATTATATTTTTATCATATTTTAGTGTATAATATCCTGTCATGCTTATTTTTTCCTTAACTCATGGTCTAGATCATTCATGAAATGTCTTGTTTTCTACGCAATGTTTTTCGATATGGAATGTTTTTTTGGAATGGGGCGCGGCTGCCAGTCAAAATATTTGTCTGTAGACAAGTCTGCCTATTGCTGAATGTTGCTGAGAATTTGCATTGAGGTTAGGGTTGGGGATATACGAAGCCCAAAAATTACAATAACCAAAATGCTACAACTTACTGGCTCATAATGATAATGATAATGTATCAAAATTGTAATTGTAATACTTAGCATGAAATTGTTTGATTGATATATATATCTCATCATGGGTGTAGGCCTACCAGAACTGTGATACACCTTTGGTTTCTGCCTGATCTAACTTCGAAGGCATATTGGTAGTTTATGTCAATAACAATTTTGAGGATCATTAATCTAAATTTATCGCTTATTAATTAAGTAATGACCAATGCTAATAATTCAGGCTTTATAATCTGAAAAAAATATTGGCTTCAGGTTGTTTTGGTTGTTTAAATTTCCTTGTGAATCACGATCCCAAATTATTTTTTTTTGTAGAGGTATATAAGCTTAATTTATGTTTTTCCGGTTTTTAGTCTAGTCAATATGTGAAATGACCAAGAACAAATTGCAACAGAAATGGTTCCAGTGGCGTTTGGTCCCTAAATATGTCAAGAAAGACATACTAAAAGTCATGGAAAATCCAAATGGTGGAACACCCCCAAATTAGCATAAATCCAAGATGGCCGCCATAAAAATCAGATTTTTTGAAAATAACTCAGAAACTATAAGATATAGACCCCATATGTGTATGAAACTTGAATATAAACTTGGGTATTACGGACATTTTGACACTATTCCCAAGTCTCTATCTCTAATAGTTCTCAAGATATAGCATATTCAAATATCTCTGATTTTGGCAAAAAAAGCTGTAAATCGCCAAAAATGTCGTTTGTGAGCTTTGATTCTGAATACTTGAAGTATGATTTTTACCTTGCCTATTATGGATACAAAAGGAATCAATTTTGTTTAATTTAAGACCTCAGTCATGTCTCTACCTCTCTTCAATCCCCTACTATGCCATATTTTGCATTTGGAAGTCTTCCCTCGGAATTCCGTTTATTTGCTAAAATTGTAATTTTATATGAAAGAAAGTGCTCATTTTGGATCTGACATGTACGAAATATTGTGAGTTTAGAATTCAGCCGATTCTGAGTAACGTGGGTAATGCTAGACATGCTTTAACTTAAGTTACTGATGATCACCCAGAGAATCTGACCTAGACAAATATTTCCATACCACATATTATCATCGATTCACATCAATAGCGTCAATCAGTGCCCAGGACTTCAAAAGTTTACCGGCAATTTGTGAAGCAACTATTTACTTCTCTGAGACATATGGCATATCATTTTTTTTAAAGCTCTCAGAGAGATCTTTCATCTATCTATCATGTGAGAATCACACCTGTAAACAGTGATGTAGTCTAGACCGGGATATCAGAGACTGAGGCCATCAAAATGCAGGCTCGAGGCGGCCTCGAGGACCTCAAACACTGGCCCAGAGACACCCAAGACCGAGGCTAGACCAAGGATTTGGAACTGAGACCGAGCCAAGGCTGAGGTCATCAAAACATGGCTCTGAGGCCGGCCTTGAGACCTTCAGCTGAGCCTCTAACCCTTACAGAAGTGCGAAACAGCGAAATTTACATAATTAGCAAAACATGAGTGAAAGCCTGTTAATTGGTTAGCTTTTGGACTGTGTCCGGCTTAATCACTGAATTCTATGTAAACTAAGTATGTTTTTAAGTTAATATAGCTGACAAAATTAGAAGTAGGGTCCTAATAGTACATTTTGCTTTTAGATATCTAAATGACACCTTTTTAATTTATTTAGCTCATTTTTAGAAAAATACAAAAACCGAAAAAACTACAGATTTTGGACTTTTCTTTTGGAATTTTTGGCAATGACTAAATAATAAACTTAAACAGTAATTAAATTTAAACATATAAGGAAGCAACGTTTGTGACCTTTCTCGGTTGAATGCAAATTTTTGCATTGATATGGCAAGTTCAAAATGTACAAAATATGAAAATACCCATTTCCTCACCATTTTCCTTCTAATGTTATGCTCAGCTATTTAATGTGAACAAAAATTAATATGAGAGTGTGTTATATGATTGCCTTGCATACATTTGTCATATCACCATGATCAAATGTATGATATTTCAACAAATAAAGGTAAATATTGCCAAATTATCACCAGCTGATGACTATCAATGTCGTCAGCCCCACATGGTACTCACCCTAGCACTTTCATCACCTTTCCTTGACCCTCTCAAAGTGCCATGGCTCAGTCATGACTTTTGCAGTGCTCAAAATCATCTTTGACAGGCTATTTAAAAAGAACTACAGCAACTATATATATATATATATATATAGTTCTTTATTCATGCAAATAGCATACATGGAAACAGAATAACAGTACATAATTAAAACAAGTAACATGTAAAAGATAAAATATTAAAGAGATAAAATTAAGAAAACTAGGCTAAACATAAAAATTCTAGAATAGATAAAATTTTGTGTTTCTCTACAAACACTTCATCACAGTTGTCTCTCATATCACAGAGTTCCCGAACCGGTTTACCTATTCTTATATCACAGTCAGACACCTCTTTCTTCCAAGCACTTTCTATTAATCTACAAGCATCATTAGCACCAATTTTGATTAGAGTCTACACACTGACATTGCAATAATCAGCGACATACTTGAGGTTTTTATAAAGTCTTGAATTTTCGTATAAGCAGGATTTGAAAATCTCATTCACTCCTACATTTGAGTGATTATACCCATTTAAAAAGTGTTTGATGAACCTTTTGTACAGAACTACATTACATCACTTCCAAACTAAGTATAAAGTTGAATCACAGTATCAACTAACTCTATGAATTTTGGCAAAACTATCCATTACATAATGAGGAAAAGAACTAGAAGGCTCCAGAGAAATTAGGGAACTGTCATCTGCTGCTGATGACTTTGCAGTATTTCGCGACAATTGGATAGAATTAAGTCCCGCTACTGACATGCTGCTGTGTGATGAGGATGGCTGCGCAGAGATCAGACTTTCTTCTGATACCCAACTGATCAACCCCGCAAACTCAATCATCCTGTCATGGCCAGAACTTGGCTGGAATTGCAATTGTCCTCATATGACGGTAATTTCCCTGACTGCTTAACACAAGTCTCCAATTATGTTTCAGTCAATTTTGGACGTTGTTTCATAAAATTTTCCTGCTGCTTTGCTTAATTATAGATTTATAAGATATCATTAATCAAATATGGTGAGATATATTTACACTATAAATATTTATAAATACAATGAATTTGGACTTATTGGCAGAAAAGCTGCTGAAAGGCGAGGGTCTGCTGCTGTCAAGCCTATTCTTTCTGCTTATAAAAACCTTACCATTTGCATAAAGCTATATTCAGAAACATTTTAGCACAGAAACTGATGATGTACCTCACTTTGTGCTTGGAGCTCATAGAACTAATATAGCCCAGCCTGAGAAAAATCAGCTTCTACTAAGCAGATAATTCTGCTCTGGATCTAATTAAGATGGGGAGTTGTTGGCAAAAAATACATTAAGTCATATCTAAAAGTCTAAAAACTACTGATGCAGTTGTTCCAACTAAATTATACTACTTTTACTGAAACTATGTAAGAGGTTCTGTTAGTCTATGGATAACCCTCTATTTCTGACTATTACCATATTAAACATTTTCAGTTTGTAATGTGTGCCACCGCTGAGGTTTTCACCTCAGAGGTGTCCCCTTTCTTTGGGAAGCGCACCTGCTTACTTATGAACCTGCCTGTATCTGTTATCCAGTTTGGATCATGTGGTTGCCCATTCACCTGCCTCAAATAGTCTCATTTAAGTTAAGTAATATGATTTAATATGTAATATTGTTTGCTAACTATCATTCATTGTATCATTATATAAAGTATTATTGTGTAAATTGTTAAGAGAACTAGAATAATAGCAATGGGGTAGAACTCACCCCATGTTTCCATGGCAACAGTTACCCTGGTGTCTTTGCTCAGCCGCAAAGCACCCTAACGTGTCGGGACTCAGCTCCTCCACACTCCTAGCACGTGGTCATCTGCAGTCGTGGCCTACTACGATTGGCTGATTGCAGGTAGCCACATCACCCCATCTATGTTGCCCCCGCTCAGATCAGAAGGGCAGAAGCAGGCAAACGGGGAAGCTGCTGTACTGCTCACTCCTATGCATGCATGCAGAGGCCAGTCTTCTGCTTTATGAAGACTGGCCTCCGGACTATTGACTTATTTATGAGCTTTGATGTATGTATCATGGATTGGATTGATGTCATGACTTCAATTGTTAAAATGTGTATATTAAATTATAAATGACAATCACAAATGGATGTTATAGTTGTCAATGCACAGAGGTAAGAGCCGGGTTGGATAAGAGAGTCTTACGGTCCCGGCCACCTCCACTGCCAAGCAAGTACTATTCGAGGGCTGCAATTAATAGACGAAAAACCTTATCGGTGGCATGGTGGAGAATCCGGGCATCGATCCCGGTACCTCTCACAACGAAAAACCTTATCGGTGGCATGTGGTCCCTTCAATACCTTGGCTTCTAAACTTTTTGTAATTAATTTATTTGTCAAGAAGGAGACTAGTCTGGCATTTCGTCCCAAAATTTCACTTTGTGCATCGTGATTCTGTGCAAGATTTGATTTTTCCTGAAATCTTATTTTGGAAAGCAGCATATATACAATATATATGGAACTATTGCTTTCAAATTTTTTAATCTTATATTAACTTAAATAAACTTAATTTACACTGAATTCAATGAATGAGCAGGACACACTCAAAAAGCTAGCTCAGGAACATTCCTTCACTTATGTCACTTAAATTAGGCCAATTTCGCAATTTTGCACACTTCCGTTATGGTTAGAGGCTAAGTTGAAGGTCTCTTGGCCAGTCTCAGAACCATATTTATATGACCTCAGCCTTGGCTTGGTCTCGGTGCCAAATCCTTGGTCTTGCCTCGGTCTCGGGTGTCTTTGGGCCAGTGTTTGAGGTCTCCGAGGCCCGCCTCGAGCCTACATTTTGATGGCCTGGGTCTCGGCCTTGGAGACTGATGCCTCAGTCTCTAATATCCCGGCCTAGACTACATCACTGGTTACAGGTACGATTCTCACATGATAGATAGATGAAAGATCTCTCTGAGAGCTTTAAAATGATATGCCATATGTCTCAGAGAAGTAAATAGTTGCTTCACAAATTGCCGGTAAACTTTTGAAGTCCTGGGCGCTGATTGACGCTCTTGATGTGAATCGATGATAATATGCGTTATGGAAATATTTGTCTAGGTCAGATTCTCTGGGTGATCATCAATAATTTAAGTTAAATCATGTCTAGCATTACACATGTTACTGAGAATCGGCTGAATTCCAAACTCACAATATTGCGTACACGTCAGACCCAAAATTAGCACTTTCTTTCATATAAAATTAATTTTAGCAAATAAACGGAATTCCGAGGGAAGACTTCCAAATGCAAAATATGGCATAGTAGGGGATTGAAGAGAGGTAGAGACATGACTGAGGTCTTAAATTAAACAAAATTGATTCCTTTTGTATCCATAATAGGCAAGGTAAAAATCATACTTCAAGTATTCACAATCAAAGCTCACAAATGACATTTTTGGCGATTTACAGCTTTTTTTGCCAAAATCAGAGATATTTGAATATGCTATATCTTGAGAACTATTAGAGATAGAGACATGGGAATAGTGTCAAAATGTCCGTAATACCCAAGTTTATATTCAAGTTTCATACACATATGGGGTCTATATCTAATAGTTTCTGAGTTATTTGCAAAAAACCTGATTTTTATGGCGGCCATCTTGGATTTATGCTTATTTGGGGGTGTTCCACCATTTGGATTTTCCATGACTTTTAGTATGTCTTTCTTGACATATTTAGGGACCAAATGCCACTGGAACCATTTCTGTTGCAATTTGTTCCGGGTTGTCCCCAATATTTTCATATAATGACTAGACTATTTAGTTCGGTCAAAATTGTAAACAGTGTGGGTTGGCCTTTATTTCAAGTATGAAATATATTTTTACATCGATTAGACTCGGTACAACACATATAATTTTTATGATTTTCTATCATCCTTGCGAAGATTTAAACATTGTTGAACAGTTGAAGTTGAATTTTTTTTTTACATCTTTCCATGGCTGCAGTTTAATACATGTGTTCAAAATGACTGATTGCTAATAACTTGGGATGTTCCAATACCAATTTTTCACTGCCGATCTGATATGGATGCTGATATTTTATTTGTTCTTGCTTTTTTTTTTTTGGTGCCAGATCTACCAATACCGATGATATTTTAACATGTTTAATACTGATGCCATTGCTTACATATGGAGCAGTGCTTCCGATAGCGATGCTGCTTTTTGGTGTCGATACCTCCGATACCGATATCTGGTATTGGTATTGGTATCGGAACATCCCTACTCTTCACCCACATGTTTCATTGTTTGTCGGGCAGTCCTAGCAACCCATGATAGACGGACGCTTCATCCTGTGTCATGAGTGTACCATGCTTCCTTGTCTGTTTGCCGTGTTAAGCCCACTAGCCCTGTACATAAATACAGGATGAAAAGCCGTATCACCCATCCCCACCCAACCAAAATCTACACATCCTACATTCCAGCATGCAAAAAAGTATATTTTATGTTGGGAGTGAAGCTTCTTCTTTTTCTTTTCCTGAATATTGAAGTTGAAATTCTCAAGACTCAGAAGGTATGTATATAAAGTCATATGAAGGGAGATAAACTGAGAGAAAAAAAGTAACATGAAAAGGAAAATAATTCTCAAAAGTTTCAGCCAACCAACAGCTGTATGTGAGTTAAAATGGATTTTATGATCATGGTAGCTGGCTTGCTTTAGTTCCACTGATTCCATGTAATGCTCACTTTCAATGATTTAAGCAAAAAAAGATAGGAATCCTAATATCCAATTTATTTTTATGCATGCAGCATATATCACATTTCAATGATAAGTAAGAATGTTGCTTAAGTTATAAATATACACCATGTGTGTGCTCATATGCAGTTCCATTTTGTCAGGATATTGAGAAGGATCATTTGTCATTAGTTCAAGATATAGTTGATAGTAAAAAGTCAGCTGAAAAGCAGTGACAGTTAACACAAAGCTAGGTGTTCTCATTGAGCCTGTTGGGGCCATTTTCAGTCTGGCCAGCCCCCGATCAACAACGATATAAATCAAACAACTAGACTAGAACACAGTCCCTCCCTCCCACAACATCCAGGGGCGGAGAAACTGATCAGAAAAGGGGGGGGGTGAAAGTGTAAAAGTGTGAATACATCTTCAAATATGATATCATAGTATAAGTAAATTTATTAAATTGTTTCTAAGAATGTTTGCAATTTACTCTTTCTTTCAAGTGATATACTGAAAGAAATGTTGCAAAACAAATAGGGATGCACCGATACTACTTTTTCACTTCTGATCCGATACCGATCCGGTTGTTTAGTTGCCGATACCACCGATACTGATACCATTCTGATACCGATACAATTGGTTATGTATAGAGTAGTGCTACCGATCCAATCCGATACTGCTTTTTGGTGCTGGATCCTCACTGATACCGATCCTTAGTATCGGATTCGTACATCCCCCAAAACAAATGGATTATTAATAGGTCTTCAGACTCGTTACTGTCAAATAATCCCTTGCCTCGTTTCTTATGTCCTCCTCTTTTCCTGGCTCTCAAAATCAAGGACGTAAGCCTCTTCCAAGTTTATGAAACTGTCTTCCTCATACGGGGAATGTATAATTATGTTGCGTTGTAACTTCTAACACATAGATTCCTCCGATTTTGAAGTATGACCACTGACTGAACAAACTGCTCAATCCGATTCTGCAGGAACTGACACAGGGCTAGGGCAAATATGCTAGACTCTTATGGAAATAAAATTACAACGCAATCTATGCCCCAGCTCAAACAGTCATGAAGTTTAAAGACTCGTCAAGTGCCTATTTATAACACACCTTTTTTTTAAAACAAAATATGTCACTGCAGCTTGCATTTAATGTTTAAGCTAACTTTGGCCATGTTCCCCCTGTCTGTCGCAAGCAGCTGTTTTTCAGATATTTCACAATTTGGAAATTGGATCGGAGGCTCAGAGCACTGAGGGATGAAATCGGTGGTGTTCTTCAGATAAAGTTTGCCTTTCACTGATTTTGATCTTTGATTATTTTGATCCTGAGCTCAAGTGTGCCACCTACATAAAGCACTACTGAAAGGTATATTGAAATTTTATAGGACAACCTGTTCACGAGATGTAAACCTGAATAAAAGATAAACAGCTTTCACGGTCAATGTATTTGTGAAATGTTTTGGTAACGTGGACAAGTGATGTCCGACATACATGCCATTAAAATGGGACAATGCTATTGTCCTCGTGAGTAGATATTTTGCATAGATTTTTGGTCAATTTTACATAGATTATGGGTCAATTTTCAAAATCCTGCCATTGTTCCCTGGTTCAAAACATCGGGGGAGGGTTAATCTAGTGGCAGCGCGCTGGACTGCCAATCGCTGGGTCCCGGGTTCACATCCAGCTCTTGCCGGGTCACCTGGGCCTATGTTGGATGGCTGTATCAATCATCCTTCACCTCATTGCCGTGTCCTCCTCCTGTCCTAATTAGCCTACCAAGTGCATAAATACAGGACGTAAAGCCCCAATCATCCATCCATGGTTCAAAACATCTGAAACCGAAGTTTTAGTCACTTTCTTTTTTTTTTTGCACCGTTACTGGGCCTCTCTTGAGGGATGGCATAAATTAAAATGTGTTACAGATTATAATAGTAAGACTTCACAATTGGGTTGAAAATTTGAAATGTCAATGGGTCTTCACCTGTTCATAAGATCTCGTGCAAATTATCTAGCTTGAAGCATGAAGCAGCAATTTTACACAAATTGGACTCTAGGCTGTGGCTATGGTCAATGAATCCTGACAGATCTACATTTGTCTGCCATTCTATGATTCTCTCTTGGAGTGTCTCCATCTTCATATATGGGAGGGGGGGGAGGGTTGGTCTAGCGGTGGCGTGCTGGGGTGCCAATCGCGGGGTCCAGGGTTCGAATCCAGCTCTTGCCAGGTCACCTGGGCCCATGTTGGACGGCTGTTTCAGTAATCCTTCGCCTCATTGCGGTGTCCTCCTCCTGTCCTGATTAGCCTACAAAGTGCATAGATACAGGACGTAAAGCACCAATCATCCATCCATCTCTCTTGAAATGTCTCCATCTTCAATGGAAACTTGGAACCAGAGAGTCTCACTTTTCATATTATGAACAGAAAATAGATCACCTCAAGAGGAAACAATATATCGGTGAGCGCTGCTCCAAATATTAAATGTGGAGAAAATTCCTTTTCGCATGACACCAGAATTGGACCATTTAACAGAACAATTTATCGGAAATCAAAACGACAAAATAAAATGATGAAAAAAAGGCAGTTGAACTGGATCGTATCGATTGGTTTAGACACGAGCTGGATTGAGATAAATAAACAAATAAGTCCCTTATTGTTAGAGCAGTATGGATACAGCCAATTATGGTACATTGATACATTGTATCTAAGTGATTTATTAGACTGCTCTGTACATGTGTTGATGTAACTTTTTGTGTATAGGTGTTTTGGATTGCATTATTAGCCCAAGCACCTCCCTTAGGCCAGACAGAGTTGATTTTCAGCTTCTTAGATCGCCCTAACCAACTATGGATGGACATTGGACACCGATTCACGGTATATCGATCGTACTGGTTCTTTCCGGCGGCTTGATTACCGAAATCGAAGTTAAACACTTTCGGTTCAATCCTGCCCTCCACGTGCTTAATTTCCATGTAAGCAGATCAAATACGACTTTATTTCGCCAAGAAATTCAAATAATTGCGAAAAAAAAACATCAACGGACCTTCGCCTAGGCTGCAATTCGCGACGGACTGCTGAAAATCCGGACCAAATTATTGGTTTCGCCTTGCTGATATTGCCGAAAATTCACTAAATTGCGGATCGGACTGAATTTGTGGATCGCGATACGAATTAAAAACCAAAAAAACATATCGATGGTACATATCGCACCTAATTTGAGAAACGGTGTCCATCCCTAGACCCGACAAATGTCCTGCAAGCGAGAAAAAATTTAGCTTGCCCTCAATTTTGATTAAACCAAAATAATAAAAAATTTAGAGCCCAGAAAGAGTGAAAGAAGATCCGAGAAGCTAAAGAAAACTTATGTCTGGCCTTATAGTAAAAGTTATATGCCTGTCACAGGTGTGTGAGCCATCATGAGCCATGCCAGGTGAAGTTAGATTGTTGTTTTGATACAACTAATCAGGCTGCAGAGGAGGCATCCATGTATGGCCTCTCAGAGAGATTTACTTGACTTCTTGGCTGGGTCCTGGATTGGCCTCAGCCTGAGAAACATGTGAAACTGTCAAACAAACGAACAAAGATTGAATCGAGGATCCTGTAGAAGGACCTCAGATGATCAGCAGCTCAGGGGGTGCTCCGCATTTTCCTGTTGTGAAAATGTCCATTGTGGAATGCACTTTTAAACTTCTGACTCGTTTCGAGATGGTTGTCATTTGGATGCTTAACCTCGTGTAAACCGATCACTGCGATCAGGTTATCTGATTCTGACTCCTGTCAGGTGTGAATGACCTCTGTAGTTAGAAAATGTATTTACGGATACATTTTAGTTTAATGTTGCACAAATTAACCTCAGCAATAATAACATCAAAGCCCACATGCTGTTAATATAAATCTTGTTGGATATTTTGCAAAAATGATTTGCCAATTTCGCTGCCTTTTGAAATAAAGGTTTACCCGAGACCTCATGATAGTCTCGTTTGTGACACAACTAACGCTATCCAATTATAAAATTCTTGATACTTAACATGGTTAACCTGGTATGGTTATTTGATGTTTTACAATTTAAGCTTAAAACTCAGAAAAGTGTGTTATAACCATGTCAGAATAATTGATTGCATTTGTTGCGACATACTGCCCTGCCACATTTCATAGATGTGTTGCTAAAAAGTAAGTTTGTATTCTGGACTTACCATAATGGTTATTATAATATTACAATTTTGAGGTGATTTCGAGCGACAAAGGGAGCGGAGTACAATTTTGTTAAAATTCAAATTGGATCGAAGTAACTGCAAAACTGAAAATTGGTCCATTCATCACTTACGTCGTTGTTGTGACAGCTTATTGACTGCAGCAAAGTCTATGACAGAGTGTCGAATGGCCTATATTATAATTTATTGCGGAACTTTTTATTTCTATCTGACCTTTGTATTCACCTATTTGTTCAGTTATTTTTTCTTTTTGGTTTAAGTTGTGAAAGTCGGAAATGTATGTTCTCAATACGAGCGTTGTCCGGATAGGTCATGGTTATTTTTTTCATTTGGACAACGATTTTCGATCTAGAATCATGAATTTTTCCCCGGTCCTTGCTGGTGTTTGGGTGCTAAGGGGGCTACCTTTCCTTTTCAGGGGTGGAGGGGGGGGAGGGCTCAGATATTTTTTTTAATAAATAATTTCTTGCTCAGTTTTGGTGAAATAAATAGATTCTTTATGGGCAGTCTCGAAATGATTAATTTCTGGTTTAGTGTTTTTCTTAAGGCGATGCTTGATTTCAGAATGGATATTCGGGGACTTTGTGCGGGTGAAATAAATAATTTCCCACTGAGGAAAACTCCCCAAGTCCCCCCGATTATTAAATGGTACCCCCTAACCTCCGGGACCCGAGTTCAAATCCCAGTATGGGCCACCTATGTTTGGCAGATGTTTCATCCTGTGCGGCCAGTGTACTGTGCCTCATTTAGCGTTTAGCCTTGCCAGTGGCCCAGTGTGTAAATAAAGGATGCAAAGCCCTATAACCCACCCACTTGCATGCACCCTAGCATGTCCTATATGCCAACCCCCACTGCACTAATCTAGTTCATGCTAACTAGATGGGAGATGCTAAAATTTTGGCTGAGTCAGCTGCTTGTGCCATCAAGGATGTGTCTCCAGCTTTTTCCTCCCTTGAGTTATTATGCTCCAACAACAATTTTTCTGGGTCTACTGGTATCACTTACAGAGCATGCAAAGAGTTCAGTATCTCCTCCCCCAGGTGTATTTTGGGATCAGAGGAATGTGGTGACATTTTTGACTTATTTTCTCACCCTTCAATGCAATCAAAATAGCTATTGTTATTATTAGTAACCTTTGCAATTTTGGGTCTGAAAGTCCTTTGCGAATTGACTGAAAAACTGCAATTCTGTCACCCCGTAGATTCAATTGTGATACGAGTCAGCTATTGCAGCAATTTTCAGATTTTGATTTTGAGCCTGTTGGATGAAAAACAAGTTTGGCTGAGCAAAATATGCTTTTGTGACCCAAATGTGGATGCATTTCCTCGGCCACAGAATTATTTTCTTCCAAAACCTTTTTGAAGATTTACAGATGAATTTATATTTGTAAGTACAATTTCATTAGTTTTATATCAACGATCAATGATGAAACTTGACAATTTATTGAAACATACTCTTTATTGCTTCACACGGATCAAACGATATGACACACTTAGAAGTAAACAATATCGACAATATGCATGAGATTTTAAAATTTGAAGATAATATTTCAGAATCATTAATTATTCGGATAACGATACACCGTATACAGTATACACTGTAGAATTACGCAGATATTACATTGTAAGAGTCATAAATCCATAGTATGAATTAGATACGTACATTTTTTTGAAATATTTAAAGATATATTGAGTGTTATGTAGCCAGGGTGTGTGATGAAGAGGCGAGAATGCCACAAACATGTGATAATAGACCTGGTGCATGCCCACTTCCTGTTTATCACATACTTTCCCCTACTACCCATCCCCCTCCTCATTGCTATGTCTTTGCTGCAGCATATTTCCTTGAATTATGGGTGGCAGTACCTAAACATGCTATGAGAAAGCAAGAACAGCAACTGCTACTTTGCTACAATTAGTCACATCATGAATTTTCCTTCTACTTTAAGCATTTGTCCCAGATGAGCACATGAAGCACCTATTGAATAAATTGATTGTAGTCTGTAATTTTTTTTTAGGGGGGGGGGGTTGGTCTAGTGGTAGCGTGCTAGACTGCCAATCGCTGGGTCCAGGGTTCGAATCCAGCTCTTGCTGGGTCACCTGGGTCTATGTTGGATGGCTGTTTCAATCATCCTTCGCCTCACTGCCGTGTCCTCCTTCTGTCCTAATGAGCCTACAAAGTGCATACCTACAGGTCGTAAGGCCCCAGCAACATTTGATTTGAGATGACAAAAGTCTGGTCCTACTCCTTGTTTCACCCGATTTCATTCAGGAACTGACAGATAAGTTTGATTGACTTCTCTTGAAACGACTTTTCTGATCAAGATTTGGAGTGATATAACTTGCGTGTACTTGTTTCTTTTATAATAGTATGTAAAATAATGATGTAAATCGAAATTTTTGTAGTTTGACATTCTTAAGATTTTCATTCATCAAAACGATATTAAATGATCGACGAATAAAGGAAAAGTAACATCTTTACTTGTTTAATTGTACTGGTATGCCCTACCTCACGTTTCATCAATTTGTCTTTATAAATCTTTTAACTTCCCTTATTATTTAGTATTTTGCAACAGTTTGAGATTATGAATACTTTACAATATGGCTTTTTCTGGTATTTGCGATGACTAGCAAATGGGGACTCTCCTCCATTATTGAAAAGCACACCGGATGAGCTTGTTTACATGTGGGCCTGTCCTACAATATGTAGTACGGTCAAACTGGAGTGTGCATTGATCATTTGATGTTTTTGTAGTGAAGGAAGGAGAGAAGAGGGGGTGGTGGATCAATATTTAATCATTCTCATTATAATCTCATGACTGTAGTTGTTGCTAACACGAAACACATGCACCATTGATGAACTTGCACCGTTACACAATATTTACCATTTCATTTGTGGTGAAGTCTCAGGAAGAAATTAAAAGATGAACCATACTGTCACAAAATGTGAGCAAAGTTTTAGATTTATAGATTTTGATTTGATCCTCTGTTTAAAGATATTCCCATAAGAGGCCCAGGAAGAGTTACCTGTAAAAAAAGACCATCTCGTCTTACTCGAATGGCTTCAGAGGCAGACATAACTGGATGTTTCAGGCTGGGTTGAATTACAGTTCACTATATACATGATATACAGGCTACTATATGTTTCAAAATGTTGCATCTGGTACAGGAACTGCCTTAATTCTGACCTGCAACCGGTCCCAGTCAGTTCCTGTGAGATCTGTGCCAGCATCACCAATTATTTTGTGCCAAATTAAACTATTATACTCCTGATGATGGTCGAATAAATTTTAAGTTGAAATTTTGAAAGAAAAACTAGATTTTTCTGTTTTCGTAATCACTTATGTAATAAATTAAGGTATTAGAAAGATGTCTAGCTTGGATGGTACTCATAAGGCAGCTTGAGCCTGATTGTCCCCCCTGATAGGCTAGGAATCTAAACCAGGGGAGTAGTTAAGTTGCTGAATGTTGTAGAGATCATGTAGAAATGATATTTTAGAACGTCAGCATGAATTATGTTATTCAGTTAGTGTTACGCGCACTGATCATAAGTGTTACGCGCACTGATCATAACATGTTAAACAGTGTTAAAAGGTTAGGAATTTTTGGAAAGAAACCAGGTTAACAGTTGGTAAATAACAACTATATTTTAAGCTTATGAATGCCTGAACATGAAAAAGCAAGTGCCCTCCTGGCATGCATGCTACTACTGTTGCCAATCTGGGCAGTTGGTAAATGTAAATGGAAAGGGTGGATATGTTGTTTCAAGAACTTTCCCATTGAAAATAAGTATGCTAGAGTTATGAGGAAGTTTTTCTCTCTTTTTCAAGTTTCCTTCTTTTTTTTTGCTGAAGTGTTCGCAATGACAAAATATGATTGTATGTCAATTGGGCGTCAACAAATGACAAACAACAAAATTTATATATATCAGGTGAATGAAATAACATCGGTATGGTTTTTATATTACAACGCAATTTCATAATGCATTTTCATCGATGTGGTTATTATATGACAATGCAATTTCATAATGCATTTTCTTGTTGTTCTCAGCTTCTTTTATGGTTGGGATAAAAATGTGGTAGACGAGTACATAATATATTCGATGAAGACCTTTAGAGTCTTAGACTTATCGGCAAAAGAAAAAGATTTGAGATTTTGTTTGCTTATGGTCAAGTTGGTTTCGTATTGAGCTTTTTTGTGAAAGGCTAGCATGTTACTTCACATCAAGCCATAGTTGTGTTTATTAACATGATTGAGAGCTAAAAATACTGAGTCACAACACACCTTTACTAAACACGCTAAACATGGTCAGTGATGTGGATATTGCGAATGACACTAAGTGCAAGGAAAAATCAATAAAGCAATTGATATTATTGACAGTGTGTTTGGCTGCCGTTCAAAATAATTTGCCGCTCTAGGGCCATGTAAATCTAGTGTTACATGGAGAGGTTGTTTGTGTAACTTAGTGGTCATTCCATCTATTTACTCGAGTGTTACCGCCCATAGCAAAACCATGGTAGCGTACGACAAGGTGTGACCCCCACATGAGCTACCTGTCCATCTCTGTGTGGATGTCTTATCATGTCTTGCTTCTTGGCTTCAGAAACAACCACATGTCCATTGTCCAAGTGCACATATGGATGTTATTATTTAGTCAAACAGAAAACATGTTTTATTTCTAGGCGGCTGTACTGATTTTTGTCCTCCATCCCAATTAACATGTATGTCTCACACTAACAGTATGTTCATGCAATCACTGCCTCTGGCCTAATTGATTTTTGAAAATTGTGTGTTAATTTATTGGTCGTTTAAACCATCAATTTACATAATTTACAAAAAATGTCATGTCATATTCTCATTTAAGCTTCTACAATAAGAAATCCTGTACAATATCCTGTACAATATTTGGAAACTGTCCCACAATATTGTCTACTCTTATTAAGTCAGGCTGACTGTGACTTCGGCTTGCTGGGCTGCCAATCACTGGGTCACGGGTTCGATCCAGCTCTCGCCCGGTCAACTATGTTGGATGGATGTTTCAATCATCCATCGCGTCTGCTGTGTCCTTCTCCTGTCCTAATTAGGCTACAAAGTGCATAAATGCAGGACGTAAAACCCCAACCATCCATCCATTCCTATCTATATATTAGGGCAAATCTATCACCAGATATATACATACACAGGACATAATGCCATAGAAAGACTATTGTGTGACAGTGTTTTCTGCACGTCCTATGTCCACACCAGGTCTACCTGTTCTCTGCTGTTGTCAACCTCTGGGTTCAACTGCTATGGGTTCGCGTTGCTTCATAAATTGTGTTCTGCCATTCCTTTGGCTTCCTTGTGTCCTCATCTGAAATGTTTTTTTGCCTTTTCCTTGTTTTTTCGCTGAAACAACTGAATGCCATATTATTTGTCAGTTAGCAGAACAAGACCGCTGAACAGAAAACCTGACTTCTGTTGAAAACAAGCGAAAAATGGCGAATATGTTATGGGTGTCTTCTGGAAAATTACTTCAGATGAAAATAATGAATGATTTATTACAAGAATCTGCAAACCTAAGGGTTCATGACAAATGTATGGAAACTGCGAACTTTTTATTTTAAATTTGAACTGTGCTGAAGACCAAATGTTCCACTCTTCTACAAGAAGTCGAGTATTCACCAAAGGAAGAAAGAAAATTTCGAAAGTGAACTTTTTTTTGCCAAAAACCAATACAAGTGATTCACCAACAGAAGCCCTACATCTTCTAACATTAACTTGGTTATCTGGATAGAATGGTACTAGCTCACATACGGACGACAGGTCGGAAAGACTGAAATACTTTCGCAATGCAATTTTGGCATAAGTCGTTGAATTGCCAGGGAATCAGTAATCTGTGAAATAACTAATGCTTTGCAGCGTAATCATGATAATATGTGTGTCCAGCATGTGTGTGTATCTTTAGTGAATTTGTGCTCTTCTTTTTTGATCTGGCATTTCATGTTTTACGATTTTTGCTTCCTTGGTTGCATACCAGAGAACCCCCCCCCTCTTGCCAAAGGTATTCATGATGCAGAGTTCATCTATAGGTGTGTTGCAGTGCTATTCAGCATCAGCAAGTGATTGGGATGATCCTAAAAGAAGAAGAGGATGCTGGAATGAGGGTGGAGTGCAACCTGTTGATGCAGCTGCTCAAGCTGATGTAACCACTTGCTGGTCTTCATCTGTGTGTCAAAAAATTGCAGTTTGGTAAAACTGGGTTTGTTGCCCTCATTCTATGATATTTCTGTCCCAAGGAGGCCGCCCCGTCCTCTATTTTTAAAAAGACTTCGGCAAAATGCTGGCAAAATGCTACTTACAACAGAACTTGTAATTTTTGTAGTATTGCGAGACAGGTTCACTTTATGAACGAAGACTTGATTGCACATGTCAGAGAAGCTGCCTCAACATAGCCCACTTAGGTGCTGCAGAGGCGTAAAACACCAACACACACATGTTGAAAAGAGCCATTCCAACATTGACTTGCAACTTGAACGGGTCATCCTTTCAACTTCTTGCCTCCCACTACTAGGCTTGATTGATTGATGACAGAAGCCTGCTTTTACCTGAATTGTGAATCTTCAATTATTTATCTGTGTTTAATCAGTGATTATCTGTGATATTACTATGAGAAATATCAGCAAACGCGTATTGCACTGATAATTCGTAATGGCCATTGTCAATCATGGAGGTGTCGAACGTTAGGAACTAAAGATGTACTGTTTTACTGATGAAAAATTGAATTGCGGACCTTTTGGGAAGCAAGTGACTGAAAACCATCAGGCTTACTCGTATCATATGCTTATTGGTCATTTTGTTTGGAGGTTGGCTGTTCCGGCTAAATTTCATGCCCCGTGTTGTGATGTACAACACCACAAGACGATAATGCCGCGATTGCCTGCTAAGGTGGCAGTGTTTGCAGCTGCTGGCTTGTTTTGTTGTTGGCTGTTTACAGGAGAGGCAAGGAGCAGAACTGTGTTGATCCCTTTTATGTCGATGGCTGTAGCGTTTACTGCAAACAACTGAACTCCAATGCTGGCTTGGTCGCAATGCTGCTATCAGGGCTAGAAAAAAATGTGAATTTCCAGGCACTTTCATAAAAGACGACAAAATTTCCCACGAATGGTCGCAAATCAAGAGACTGCTTCACTATCAAAAATTTGGACCTCTCTCCAAAGATTTCCAGTAAGATTTAGAAATTTCCAGGGAAGGACAAACCCGAATTCCCTACCTTTTTCCAACCATGGCTGCTATTGCAAACCTTTGGCACCCAAGATTATCGTTCGGATTTCGATATTGTTTGGCTATTGCCAATGCTTTCCGTTCTTAATTTGATTAAAAAAATTGCTGAAACATAACGCTTTCACTGTAATTTAGCCGACTGTGTTTGCTTTGCCATGTGCAAACAGCTTGTAAGCCTGTGTTTCTTTTTCAATAAAATATTGATTGTTGTTGTTCATTCTGAACTCAAATTGCATTTGATTCACTGGAAACTACTCCCAACACAAATTGTAAACTGGTGAATATTTGTATGAAAGTGACTCATTTGCCTGATAATAAAACTGCGTAACCTATACAGCTTTACGCATCAAAACCATTTTGTTTGTTAATTGTTGATTTAAGAATCACTCATCACTCTCTGATGACATTTTGACTAATTTCGGGTTAATGCAAGTTTATTACAAATCATATGATACAGATTATGAAAGTTTGTGCTGATTAAAGCTTTCCCTTTCTTCCTGCACAGTGTACATGGCTTTTGATGGAATCCGCAAGGCCGCAACACATGCATGTTAGATGTAACAAACAACGTATGCCCTATGTGATCTTTCGTCTTCGGGGCGTGTAAGAAAGAACGGCAGTGGAGAACACTAATAATGGGCATTGTCATGTCGCTATGTTGTTGCTGGACAATGTGGAATACAGTAGGATTGGATACTTTAAAAGGTATATATTATAAAACAATTAAAGCAATAAGGGTAGCTTTAGTGAGGCGGATGGGGCATGCAAGGTGGCTGGCTTGTTTTGCCTGTCTGTTGTTTACAAGACGGGCATGGAGCAGAACTCTATTGATTCCCCCTTGCCTCCATGTGGATGCTCTGCGTCCCATCCCTCCGTTCCTTTGCAGCTGCTGCAGCGGCCCCCGTGTTGTTTGTGCTAGTCATCCCAATAAATGTCAACATGCGCTTGTTTACATTCTGCACTTTCATCGCCGCTGTTTAAATTAGTCCGTATGGTTCCAGGACTCCGCTCCAATCTGTCAAAGTTTATCATGACTCGCGTCCCACGAATGAACGCTATATTCAGTGTTATTCACTCATATTGTGCACACTTATGTACAGCTTATAGTGTCACTAAATGTATTGTTGTTCTTGCACCGTCATTGCAATTGCAAAACAATTGGGCAATAATTGCACCGAAATTTGCAAAATCTGCAAAAAATGTCCAGTACTTAATGTTGTTTAGCGGAAACCTGTAGCTCATCCCGTGAATGAATGCAATATTCACTCATATTGTGCACACTATGGCACAACTTAGCCTTATAGTGTCACTAATGATGTTGTTGTTCTTGCATTACTATTGCAATTGCAGAACAATCGGGCTATAATATTACCGAATTTTGCAAAATCTGCACAAATTTCCAATACTTCATGTTGTTTAGTGGAAACGAGTAGCTCGTGTTATAAATGAATGTTCAATGTGTCTAAAAAATTATATTGTTGTTGTTGTACTATCATTGCAGTGAATGTTGCAAACTCTGCGAAAATTGCCATGCACCGTGTTGTTTAGGGCAATTATGTGCGGCGCAAGATACTGTACACGTACCATTTGTATAAGTGTCGCAGCTCATTACAAAAACAGATTCAGTTTCATTTATCATGATGTTGTTGCTTAATCAGTTGGGCTTCTGCATTGTCACCTGATATCTACACTGTAGTTCAGGTGTTGAGTTAGTGGTTAGCAATATGTGTAGGTGACAAACCCTTAGGCCAGTTATCCATCTGGTAAATACATGTAGGTGTCAGTATTGGATGTGATCAGGCAAATGCACTGCTCAACAACATGGGGACCGCTTCAACAGTACATTACTCTGTAATTGACCTAATCTCATAGTTATGATAGTTCTGATAGGTTATAGTTTCTCGTAATGAGTTCTTATTCAACAAAAGGTTGACCTCGTTGCCTGACAAGCAATTTGCATGGGACTGCTGCGACTTCATAATGTGGTTTTTCGGTGGTGTTCTTCTGCACTGACCAGAATCGCTGACCATGATTCTCTGACCACAGGTCCAGCAACGTCCTGCAGCACTTGAGCTGCAGGTAGTGGAGCAGCCTGTGCAGGGCTGGAAACTGTAGAAGCAGCAACTGCTGCATGATCCTCTGGCAGACTTGTTTACAACAACACTGCGTGATAAGCATTGTGAGTCACCCTCTTTGTATAATAACTTGCGGCAAGCCAGCAACTCTCCGGCTACTGCAATTTTTCTCCGCTGCTCTGCGAATGAAAACCAAGCCGGTTCGTCTCAAAACTTTGTGTGGTTCTCAACTTCAGTGTCCTTGTAACAGTTTCTTCTTGAACATGTTGAAAGCCATTTCTTCTTGAGAACTGTTTCAGTCGGGTTTTCTCGACGTGGGTGTCAGCAATGGCGGACTTACTACAACTTTCCTCTTTTTACCTGCGCTGTTAGCTGATGTCTCGAATTGTCTTCCCACCCATGCATCTTTTTTTTGGATGCTGGTCTTGCCTTTCAGTCTCAACCTGGTACTGTGTTCATTGTAGTGCTTAGATTTCTCGGGTATTCCCGCCTCATTTTCTGGTCTAGATATGCCTCAGGATTAGGTGATCCATTGCTCAGTGGGAACCTGGAATTTCCATGCACGTGTTTAGATATTATGTATTAACATTATAGTCTTGTTTTTCTTGACCTGGCAAGTACGCACCTGTAGAGCCCCTTGAGGATATAAATAAACTTCCACTAACAAGTGTGTTCTGATTTCTTCATTATGCGCCCCTCCCGCTACTGTCAATGGTCATCTTAGTTGTTTATTTTTAGGTTAGTAACTGAGATTGGAAACGATTGGAGATCCTGCTCCACCCACTGCACGAATAAAGACCTTATGGAAAATAACCAGTTTTTTGGCTAATCAACATCAAAGCGAAGTCAGTTGAGAAGTATGAAACGCCCATGTCCAGAGATTGTCCATCCTGCAGTTTTCGGTTTGCTTGGCCAATATTCTTTCATTTAGGCTCAGCTCCTCCCTTGCGACAATCTTTAAAACCGGCCTTCCAATCAAAATCACTTTCTCATTTTCCCCAGATTCTGATGATTAATATGTTGTTCTTTGAAATTCATCCAAGACTCTTCATTATAAGTGACTCCACCTTGTTTTGCCCGGCTTGCCTTGCATTGCCGGTCTGCAGAGGTTTGCTGCTGCGTGCACTATGTTTTTGTTTACGTCGCGGTTGGATGTCGTGCAGCACTGAATGCACTGTTGTTATTGTGTGACAGTGAGTTCTATTGATTGCTTTTCCTTCCAAGATAATAAAAAGTGAATGAGCCAAGTCTTTTACCATCTGATCGGTGATCTCACCTGGTGTGTTTTTTGGCAAAAATAACGCTATTAGGGGGGTCGACCAAATGATCCTCGGGGGGAGGGGGGTGTGTAGTCACACTGAAATTTTGTTCACCACATGTATAAAACAAAGTATAAAACAAAGAAAAAAAGGTTTGTTTCGAACTAAGCTAGGGTACCGCAATGTTGGAATTGCGATTAAAATTTTAAGATGTATGTTACCCCTTCGCTGAAGCAATTGTTTGTTGTCGCTTGCGCCAAAAGAAAGTTAAATGCGGGGGCGAAATTCATGCCCCCCCCCAAACTATTTTCTGGTCGGCCCCCTTATCTCTGCCAAACGTTGAGTTTATCTAAGCAGGGGAAATGTTTTCTCCACAACAGATTGATCTTTTGTAAAGTGGCGCTTCAATTCATTTTGTTATTGTACACTTTGCTTGCGCTCTTTGATTTCTACAAGTTCCAGTTCCTTTTATGCACCTGGGTTTTATTGAAATTAGCATAGAAAAAAAATTCATCCCTTTGAAGTTTTTCAATATTTTTGACCTGCAAATTTTTGCTTCACTGCACTTGTTTTCAAATTTTTGCTTCTTTGCACTTTGTTTTGAAAAAGTCACAGAGTAATTGTCACAAGAATTGCAATGATAATGTAATTGCGCAAAGGAGTTTTGTTTAATAATTTTGCGCATCTTGGACTGATGATCTGATCTGCTTATTCGCATTTCGAAATTATTCGCTTTTATTTGTGCAAAAAAATAAAATCATACTTCTGCTGAGTTCCATTATGGCATATTTCCTTTAACAGGAAAAGAATATAAGATGCGGGGGAGGTGGTGGAAATTCAAAGCGCCATTGTTGTGCCTGAGCAGCCCGTTACGATGGGACAAATTAATCCTGAATTTTCAGTATGGCTCTGTGAACTGTTTACAGAAGACACAATTGTGACCTAGTTTGATGGTATTGGATGGGTCAGATGACCTAATTCTCTGTGATTGGCTTATTTTTGTGCCATGCTCTGAGGATAAGGTTGTGGTGGTGGTGGTGTTGACTCAAAACGGTGCTTGCACACACACACAGGTTATGTTTGCCTAATCAATAATGCAGGTCCTGCTGCTTCAGCTTCTGCTGCTGATCCTGCAGGTCCTGCAGGTCCTGTGGGTTGGAAGGATGCTTGTGAGGCCGCTTTTGCAACTGGCACTGCTGCTGCCGCTGCTGCTGCCTCTCTCTTCTGGCAGTTTTGGCAGCAGCAGTTCTGGCGAGCGCTGTTTTTGTTGTTGTTGATGGCAGGAGCACGTGCTGTCCCCATGATGAGCTTGTGTGTCACAACACTCGCTAAAACATCCACCCTGTGTGCAGTTGTTGTGAGGCCTGTGTCTGACACTGTCTGCAGCACTGCTTTCACTACCTGCTGCCATTGCCAGCCAAGTTGAGCCAACTGCAGTGCATGGTCATCTTGTGCCACCCTGGTGCCAGCCAACATCCCCTTGATGTTGATGTTGCCAGCAAATGCAGTGAATGCACTCACTCTTAATGGTATTCATGCCTCAGCAGTAATTAGAAATGCCCAATGGCTTCACTACAAGACTGACAATTGTCAGCGTGATACGAGACTTGGAGAATCACCACACGTGACACCTCCTTTCACCGCCTTGTGAATGCAGAGTTTTTGCAAATTGATTGAGAGTTCCTGTAACTATATGAACTGCCAAACTGAACTGCCCGTTTTTACTTCAGCAAGGCGTTCTCCTTGTTTTGTCGAAGTCCTCCCTTTGGACAGTCTTTAAAAGTGGGAAAACAATATAAAGAATAACACATTATTATAAATGTTAAATGATTTCTACTGGAAGGCATGAGTCTCTTAAGCGCGTGGTTTTCACCACAGGGGCTCCTAAACCAAGTTCACGCATAAGGTAATGTCATGTACATTGGTTTAGAAGCCCCTGTGGTTTTCACGTCCAATCAAATTGCAGTGCTAGTGACGCACGGATAGTGAAAATAGCCGGATACTGGATAATCCGGCAAAACCTACTGCCGGATACCGGATAGGAACCGGACAGAAGAACCGGATAATAAACATATGAAAATGCAAGTTTTTTGGCATTCGCGGTTGATTATAAATATTTTATTTGAGAGCCGAGGGATACCATGTCCGGCAGTAGGACCGTCCGTTCATCTGATGGAATGTTTTTTGTTATGTTCTGTAACTCAATTTAAATTTTGAAGATGATTACATCATGTTGCCTGTGTTTTTGTAACGTTCTTTTATACATCGTCGACGTTTTTTTAGCTTTCCATTTATTTTTTGACATCTCAGATATCCGGTTCTGACACACTAATTCTGCCGGATACCGGATATTCTGCAAATTCCAATATTGGCCGGGTACCTTGCCGGATATCCGTGCATCCCTATGCAGTGCAATAAGGTTCCAAATGGAATTGTTGGGAAGTTCACCTTCTTCAATTACAATTGCTCCACATGTCTTCCATTTTCGTAAGAGGCAAATTCACATGAATTAGATTTTACAAGTATCTTTTCCAGGAAACTGAAATATAATAAGTCATATTTGGCTGCTATGTAGGAGTGACAAACAACATCTATTTTTATGTGTGATATGTAACACCACGTTTAATATGAATATTGCAAAGCGCTCCATACCCAGCTTGTCAAGTGAGTGAACTATTTGGAGTCGTTTTGGTAAACATGATAGATCAGGAGGGAGTCCGTATATATGCCATCATTATCATTATAGCTTATTCATGTCTCTAGTGAGTTGTGTAACTTCTCATGCCCATTTAACATTGTTTGGTCAGCTCTTTGTTTGACAAGCTCAGTACCATGCCATGGATAGTAGATACTTACACAATTTGGCTGCGGCATCAGTAGCTGCTTGTAAATCTGTCTCCTGATCGGACTCCTGTTTCAGGCTTTTCATTTTGTTTTCTTGAATTTGTATGTTTATTTTCTTGGGCACGAGATGAATAAAGACCTATATATCTGTATTGAAATCAAAGTTGGTTTTGACTTGGTGGAGGAATTGTTGTGCAAATTTGGTTTTCTTTCGGTCCTGCGCAGGAATAGTTCTGCAAATTTGGTTTTCTTTTGGTGCAGGAATAGCTTTTATTAAACACAGACAACAGTCTTTTTTCCGTGGTCTAATTAAAGAAAGCTCTTTCTAATTAGGAAGGATTGGGTCCACTCTTTAGGAACTCCGGGATATGGGGAATATCGTGATACGAAGCTTTTCCGCTTTGGTACATCATCTTGTTTATCGCCTAGTTATCGGAGAAAGGTTATGAAAGTTATTAGGTTGGTGTGAAATTCGACTAGAGTAAAAAAAGCACTTATGTCAAGAGAAGAACTCAATGAGAAGTGTGACTCCACACAAACACAGTAATTATATAGAATTTCTCCTTTTGTTTCAAGTGTTTACTCGTGTTATACTTGTCGGCATGGTTGTCAGGTAAATGACAGGTAAAAAGAAACTTTCAGGTGGCTGGTATTTTGAGATTAATGAATCTATCCAGCTGTCATACTGAAATTCAATAGCGTTGTTTTGCTGTTGTTTTGTTTTCAGTGAATGACAATCAAAAATACCCACTGAGGAGAACGGATGTAGCATGTTTAAATTTTCACCAAATAAGATATGTCTTAGAGCCTTGTGCATATGTTGGAAAATATATTTTCAACTAATCTCTTTATATCACTGTGTAGATTCCCTTTATTGTATTCATGTCTACCATAATTGATTGATTGATTGACTTGTAGGCCTAGTACGCAGTCAAAATAACATTACGATATTACACAAGGTTTTTCAACTTATTTCCAGTTACTGCTTTGTCGATTTTTCACGACTTGGCTGCAGGATATGCTGCATGAAAAAACAGATGAATATTTCTATAATCTTCTAAATTGTGTGTAAATGAGTGAGAAACTGTAGAGGAAACTGTTTTGCAACAAGCTGTAGTGTCTGAGAATACTTGATGTAAATTTGTTATTCCAGAAGACTTTACGAAGGCTCAATTTTGAAAAGCTTGTATCAGCTGCATATGCTCTTCTGGTTGGCGGTTACAGCAGATATTTCAGGAAAATTTGATTTGATGATTATGGGGTTGAAAGTCCAGTTTTGTTATTGGAAATCCTCCTCCCATGATCATGATGATAGATTATAGGCTCTTGTTTTGCAGGTGTTTTTGATATTGACCTTGCTCAAAATTATGTCCTGAAAAAGATTGCACTTTACACTTAGATTCGTCATTTTGTACCTGGGGAAGTGATCTTTGAGTTGTTTGTTAAATGTGATCAGTTGAGGCAACTGAGAATATTAAACTATGAAGTAATATGTTATATCTGTATGTTCTAGTTCTTTACTATTTTGATATAATACACAAAATAAAACAGGATAAAAATACATATAAATGGTTTTTGGAAAGGGTTGACAAAAAAGGCCCTCTAAACTGTTTTGGACACATCTGCCTTAAATTAGTAAAGGCTGACTAAAATGCCTTTTACCCCAAGCTTGCCTGTATCTACTCCTTTGGAGAACTTACGAAGAGCTAAATTTGCCTTGTAATGATTAAAAAACGAAGGTCATTGATGTTTCCGAGCTACATATTTTGATACCTTGCCATGAAGGGAATTTATGGCCAAAAAAAAATGATGCTCAGTTTTGGTGAAATAAATAACTTCTTATAATGGAACAGCAAACTACTGTACTTCTGTTGCATTGCATTTGTTTTCACCCTTTGAACATGTTGAATCAATGAAGGATGGTTACATTTGGTGACTTAGAACAATGATCGTTCAAAATTACACATATCGTAATCTGTCTTTGACCAATCCCTTCAAAATTATGTCAGCCATATTGTCAGTGAAAGAAAGGTTTTCTGTAACAGTCGGGGACGCTGGGGTTGAAGAGTTCCAATCATGCTCCAGATATATAATACGTCTTGAGACCAAAATGCAATGCTGATCACTCCCTTGCCGGGTGACAATGCATTACAAATGAGAGGGGAATTTTATCGGACTAATCTTCCTCAAGTGTTTACAACATGAGTTGAACAGTCTACCCACTTAAAATAATTGAGGCAAATTTTATCTCTGACAGTGCTCCTTCGGTTGTGCATGCAGGAAGGCTGGCGACAGTCAAAAGGGTGCCGCGTACATTTTCATTGGCTAATGTTCAATGATTGCTCAGACAAATATTGTTTATAAAAGAAATTTAGCGGAACATTCAAAAAATTTAGCAAAGATTTTATGATTAAAAAGTTAGTGCAATTTTCTTACCTGCTTTAATTGCAGGGGGGGGGGGAGAAGTGTCCACTTCATATTTGTTCTTCGGTATAACATTGGTTTTTCTTTTGCTTTTCCCACTTCACTTCCAATATCAGTGATCTTTGGATTAAAATTGTCTTACTCTCCAATCCGGGAAATGTGCTGATCCATGGGAAAACTGATTTTGATTGGATGGCCATTGGTCAATTTCGAATGATTGACAGTTACCTCATTACCATAACTCTCCGCCAAGTTGGTTCTGATTGGTTGCAGGAACGTGTACCATATATGGTCTTCATTCTTGAGGTTCTCAAGGTGTTTTTCCCATGCACTTGTCATTGTTGTCCATGTGACAACTCCCAAGTAGTTAATCAAGTAAATCAACTAATGTCAATTTGCAGGTGATTAATTACTTGTTTGTGTGGAACAAATAAACAGGCCTTTCCAACTTGTTGTTGGGGTCAGTAATTGTACTCTGTGGGAAATACATTGTATATAACATCACAAGTCATTCTTTGATGTTTTTCTGATTCCCAGAAATTCCCACGATCTTTTGTGAAACTGAGCAGCAATCATCATGCACCATTACATAATTAGAATGTTCTGCAGACGATATTTGATTTGGCCATTGTCTCATGATTGCGTGATCAATTATCCTAATTATAATTCAGGTGCAATAGAGAATACAACAAAACAATTTAAAAGAAACACATTTTGCAGAACATTGTGATTTGTATAATCCATTGTTTTGTCAACTGTGTCCACACTAGGGACCACCCAATGGGATATGTCCGAATTTACTGAATTTTTAGTGATTGAGTCACTGGAAAGACCTCCCAATTTTGACTTGTTACTCCCAAATTTTGCCTTTCTGGGACATGCAAATAACCCCACCTTCCTTCTACATTAATGCGGCAATAACATGATAAGTCAAAGACGTCATTATATAAAACAATGAAAAATCTGCAACAATTTGTATCAAATACCGAAATCAAATGGAGTGTGACTATGCATATCTCTTGGCAGCCTGCAGTGTCCTACACTATCCAGCTATCCACAGCTACTTATCCCTCTTTAGATTGTCTTAACTTCGGATTTTTAATTGGTAAATGCTATATGAATTGAGATGGTTCAAAAGCAATAAAATGTGTCTACTGGAGCAATCTCTGAAAGTTTGTAAAATGAGCAGCAGTGCTTTCTCATCTCCGGCACTCCGGAGCTCCAACTTGTTCTGTAGCTTCAACCTGCTCCGGAGATCCGGAGCTATATGCTGATCTGGAACTGCCACCTACTCTTGAGGTCCAACCTACGGAGCCCCAACACACTCTGGAGCTCCCATCTACTCTGGAACTCTAAAGTCTAATCTACTCTGGAACTCTGGAGCTCCAATCTACTCTGGAGCTCTACTCTAGATTCAACCAGTTCCGGAGTTCCAACCTGCTCCGGAGTTCCAACCTACTCTGGAGTTCCAACCTGCTCTGGAGTTCCAACCTGCTCTGGAGTTCCGACCTACTCTGGAGTTCCAACCTACTCTGGAGCTCTGGTCTGCTCCTGATGTCCAACCAATCCCGGAGCTCCAACATATATATAATCTGAAACCCCAACCGTCTTTTGAGCTTTGATTGAACTCCAGTGTGCAACAGTAAATTTGCCCATTGCTGCATGAATTTTTGGTTGTGGCAATTTTGTTGTTGTAGTTTTTGGAGAGGCAGTTGTTTGTGAACAGGAACAAACTCATTGCAGGCTGTGTGTTGGTTGTGAATGGAAACATTATCAGAAGAAATATTTGGGGAATGCTGAGAAGTTTCAGCGTGTTTCGTATTAATTAAGCGAAATTTTCAAACATGTGGGTTATTCCCATGAAAGGCCGAAAAAAGAACAAGAGTAATATAAACAGCACGTTGTGTTGTGACTCGCCATTGACAAAAAAAAAGTGGTATGAAAAGCAGGGGAAAAATAGAAAAAAAGAAAGAAGGAAAACATAGTGGGGGAGGCCTGGATAAATATTTGGAAAGGAAATACATCGATCCAACAGAGTTGCAGCTTCCCATCCCATCTATCTATCTGGTATAATATCACATAAGGCAAAAAGATAAAAATGTGCTTCCTGTTTACTCTAAAGAGAAATGACGTTATTTCTCAAGATCAAAAATAAGATATTTTATTTATTTATAGCTCAATTGGAGATTGAATGAACTTTGTAATATGAGAAAGCATTGTTGTTGGGATTGTATAAGAATGAGGCGGTTTAAATGTTCAAATGTCATATGGTCATGCACTGACATGCTGTGTGTACTACAGTCTATGATCTGAAATAGTTTTGTTGTTGTTTATTTCAGCTTTTATATTGTTATTCTAAAAAAAAGTACAAAGATAGATGTATCATAGTAAGATATGCTTGATTAATTGGCCTGATGGTTTGATAGGATAGATGGTCAGATGTTATATTTTCATTATCATTATAAAATGTACTATTATGACAACTATTTCAAAATTAAGGGGAGATAGATAGATAGATAGATAGACAGATAGACAGATGGATATATAGTTGCATGGAAAGAAACATATGCAGATAGATACCAACATAGATGGATACATGGATAGAACATAATCTACTAAAGATAGATCCTTATGCCTGATAGATAGGTAAATCATATTGTACAAACTTGGGACATGTATGCAGCAAGGAGAAATGTTAATTTGCCTCACAGGACAAGAGTACATTGCACCAAAGTTTGTAAACAACATGGTTCTATGTCTGTAGCATAGATGTCGCCACGATCTAGTCCTTTCCAGTGCCAATGTCGTCTGCTAAATGCTGTCTGCTAAAAGCTGTCTGCTAAGTGTTATCAATATCATCTTAGGAATAATAAGTCTGGTAAATGCTTTGTGGCGCTTAATTAACTTCCAATTTGTCTGGAAAGTTTCTCACTCCCCGTTGGGGGTTGTTATGAAGAAAGCTGGAAAAAAAAAAAGTCAATCTATGTATCCTATAGTGTCATATTATCTTGGATAGAGAACTTGGATATTATCGCTTCTAATTGTTGTTGAATTGTTAGCTTCATCATTACATTGTGTAAACATAAATGCATACTGGCACTGTGAATAAGTGACAATATATCTGCGAATCTTGACTTTTCTACTTCGGTTGTCTGAAATAGTTCTCTGGGTTCTTAATCATTGGTTGCCCAGGTTCGATTTCAGCTCTTATCACGCAGACTTATGTTTGACAGCGGTTTCAAACATCCATCGTCTTTGCTGTGTCCTCCTCCTGTCCTGATTAGCCCACCAGTTGCATCAATAGAGGATGTGAAGCCCCAATCATCTATACATCCTTTATCATGTTTATGTCCACTAATTTTCAGCCATTGAACTAAGCATTACTGATCGCATTGCCTGAATTGACAATGACCTAATCAGTTCGTTGTTTGTATTTTCAGTGTGCCCTCAGAAGTGTGCGAACAAGGCGTGTTACCGGGATGCTGCTGGAATGATCAACTGTTGCCATGGCGAATGTATTGGGGGATGCAACGGACCCTCGGCCAAACATTGTTACGCCTGCAAGAACTTCTATCTCCAAGTGCAGAACAAGTGTGTCAACCGATGCCCTCACCAAACTTACGTGGTAAGTTGCACTAAAGTGATGATGATGATGCCATATTTTTGTGATTAATGTCATGATCCTTAATGATGGATTGATAGGATAGATAGATAGAGAGATATGGTAAGTGCAGCCCTCTAAGCCCAGTTCTGGGCGCTCACGAAGGTTGATTGATGAGATGGGAGAGAGAGAGGGGGAGTCCTCAACAACATGTTACACATTTACCCCATGTGAGGGATCTTTTACTTGCCCAGCATAGACACTGATACAAGGGGCCGCCAATTTAACGTCTCATCCGAATGACATCCAGCTGGGATTTTGCTATCTCACCCTGGCAGGGGGAGGTTGACTCAGGTTTTCGCTTTTTTTGCTGGGAATAGGAAGATGCCCATCAATAAATAATTACGAGCCCTTCAAGACCTGTTTGAGTTGAAGCTTAAACTAAATGCCATTTTCCAGCAAGGAAGTTTCAACTCGACCAGTTGACACCAATGATTTGTATTTGTAAATGTTAAAAATAACAAATTTCCTCAATATTTATCACAACATTTGGTTATATCATGGATTTATAAGCAGCTTTATACTTATAGATCCATGGTTATGTAAGCTAGTGTTCTTCAGTGACTTTGGTTCGCTGCTTTCACTAAAACATTAAAAATAGATCATATGGAGGTTGAAGGGAAAAGAAACCGCAGTATATGGCCTACATGAATGTATGTTTTTTTGAAGTGTAATATTATTATAGAGGACCAAAAACAGTATCATAAATTGCCTTAAACAATGTTAAAAAAGGTCCGAATTGGGACAGTATGTAATCTTAAGCTTACATAATGTGCATAGCTCACAATACTGTATTACAATGTATAATTGTGAGGTACAATATATGTTATGGAAAAAAATAAGGGCCAAAAAACATAACATGATAAGCAGGCCATGTTGTCTAAACTCTAAACTGGATCGTGTTTTGCTGCTACATGGTATGCTGCTAGACCTGGGGAGGGCACTCAGCAGTAGCTACTCTGGCTTGGTAAACAAAACCATAAACTAGCTTCATGACATGAATTATGGCCGTGGGGCCCCAGTCCCTTGTGATCAATGCATTCCTGTCTCAAAAATTAATTGAATGCAAAGGAATACCAATTAGGAAATGAAATAAAGTGATATTGATTGAGGGATATTGATATCTGTAATAGGCCTATCATTATCATTATATTAAACAGATGTGTTTATAAACAGACCAGTGTAATTAATTATTAACTAGATCGCATATATTACAAAGCTAAATGTTTATTTTACAATATAATTCATGCTGGTTGTCAATACGTATTAAATGTGAAAATAAGCATGTCCAGAATTTAGGCCTATGACACAACATTTTAAAGTTTACATTTTGTTCGACTTAACTTCACAACAATGCCAATAGCTGGTGGTAATGGCTAATTATACATTAATCATGCATGAAGATGTTACAAAACACACTGCATTCATCAAATATTTAGCAATGTTTTTTAAAATTAAGATGGCACATTATGCAATGAATAAACTATAGTTATAAATGAAGAAACAGTCTGTTGATACACATAGTTGGTTAAATATCTGACATTTCATTGATTTCAACTTGAATTTCAAAATTGGTTTTATTGCTCTTTTACTGGTGCATTTTCTATTCATATTTTTTACTTTTTTTCATAATGACAGTCATATTATTTTTTTGCCGTCCCTTTCATTGACTTACACAGGAGAGATCATCAATCAAGAGTAGTAATTTATTTGAGTACATATAAAAAAGTTGTCACCAAATGGTTAAAATGGCAATCCCATGTTTCAGTATTTATGCTGGGCAAGGTGGAGATCCCTCCCATGGGGTAAAATAGATATGTAGCATCATGAAACATAGATATGTAACGTCATGAAACATAGATATGTAACATCATGAAACATGTGGAGGACTCCTGCTCTCTTTCCCATTTCGCCAATGGAAGCTTGTGAATGACCCGAACTAGTCACTGAGGGCAGCATTTTCCAAAAATAAAATCTTTGTATAAAGACTTAAATAATCATAATGTCAGTTGTTTAACCATGTATATATCTCTTGTGACTGCCAGTTTTACATGGTTACCGTAGTTACTTAATTAGAAGGTCCCCCCCCTTATTTTGTTTATATGAGCTTCCAGCAGGGCCTGTATTTGAGGCAGGTTTTTATTTGAGGTGGGCCTCTTTTCAAGAGTAGGCCTCTGTTTGAGGGGGCCTTTAATCGAGTATATACGGTAATAGGGGAGACTCGCATAGTTAGCATTCTTGGAATGAATGTGCTTACTTCCCTTGTTTGTATCAGAACTGTATTGGTCGAACTTTTCTCGAATGTCACTAGTGATGAAGCCAGCACTGGGAGGAGTGTTGAAACTTGATATTTGTTTTTGTTGTGCTCAGCTGATGAAAAATTTCAATAATTTATTGTCTAGACGGAATGCAAATATTTGCATGACTAAACTTGCGGACTAAATCTCCCAGCTTAGGAGGTCACAGGAGCTTAATGAGTGCAGCTCGTGCCGTCTCGATTCTCAGGAGGATTAAAGTTTGCCATCTCGGACAAAACATCAACATTGCAACTTGAGAGAATAGTCTGCAAACTTTTTAGCGTTCATAATCAATTAAAAACTTGCTCCGATATCCATATATGATATCATTGTATGGCATAATGACATGCCATGGGATAGTGATTAAGAATTACTTTGACAAAAATGAAAACTTCTCGTTTACTATAATATTGTGTGTGTGTCATCGAAAGTTAAAAACTTGTGTGTAGAATACCAGACAGTCTAATTGGTAAAGTTTTTAAATTGGATTCTTCAAATTGCATTTATAATGTTATCAGACAATTAATCTTGTTTGTCTGTGCATACTATTTTTATGTTTGGAAAAAAGTATAGTTTTTTATGGAATTTCGTTTCACTAAAATAGTTTCCTGGTGAAGTGTAGGCCTCTGGTGCTTAAAAATGGCTTATTCAACCATGTATCTGGTCTTGTATCTTTACCATTTTATAAAATTTGTTCATGTATGACTTTATTTTAAAAAACAAATATCCTTCTACATGAAGGGAGCAGGGTTCTAGTTATAGCGTGCCAGGCTGCCAATCGCTGGGTCCTGGGTTCAAATCCAGCTCTTGCCGGGTCTTCCCCTATTCTGGGCGTATGCTGGATGGCAGTTTCAATCCCCCTTTGACTCATTGCCTCATTGCCATGTCCTCCGCCTGTCCTGATAAGCCTACCAAGTGCATAAGTACAGGACGTTAAGCCCCAATCATCCATCCATCATCCTCCTGTCACAGGCACACTCCTGTATTAGTCAATTGATACTCAGTATAAATATCATCAAGGTGCATGACTTAAAAACTGAAGCAAATAACAGCTTCGTTTTCAGGGCCTAATTTCAAGCATCTAACATTGTGTCACAGCCGCAATTTTTGTCAAATCCCTTGCCAGATAAGTTAACTCCGAATTCCACACCTTAACTCTATCAAATTATAGCTAATTTACCTGTAATTAAGGGAATTCCTAGCAGATTTGTAGCTTAATGAACAACTGCAAGTTCGCTCACCCAAGCTGGCAGGAGAGGTACCTATGGGGTATTTCACCACAAGTCCTTTCACTGAAAAACTGTGAATATGAGAAGGATTTTGTCATAGATCCTTGGAAATATTATATATCAACAAATAGAAGTAGTTTGTAACTTTACATTTGGTTATTTTGCCCGAATTTTCAGACTTTAATCTTCCATGAGGCTCCCACATGGTGCCTCAAATATTAACAGAGCCCTCTCTTGGATATTGCAGAACTAGAAATTTTGTAATACCAAAGCTGATTGGCTCTGCCTTATGACATCACTGCCAGCTTGGATGAGCGGGTTTTCTGCTGAGTCAGTCACCTTGTGTTATTTCTAACAGACTGTACAGTCAGTCCAGGAGAGTGCCTGTGCTCCTGTCCTAATAAGCCTACCAAGTGCATAAATACGTTAAGCCCAATCATCCATCCATCCTCCTGTCCTAATAAGCCTACCAAGTGCATAAATACTGGACGTAAAGCCCCAATCATCCGTCCTCATACATGGAGTTTAAATTCAGGTTTAGCTCTTTGTATGGAAGTCCAGACTCGCAGAACTTTCTATCTCTCACTGAGTAGTATATATATGACTTGTACATATCTTAATGTCGACATTATTTGTTTCAGTTCAAAGACCGTCGCTGTATTATGGAAAAGGAATGTCTGGACAGAGAGGCTGACCGAAGAGAGACGGACCCGGAGCAAATCAAGGACAAGGCCTGGAAGTTATTCTACAATGCAAAACTGGGGAGGAACGAGTGTATCAGGGAATGTCCTAGCGGGTACACCAAAGATGACGAAAATGACCACAAATGCAAGCCCTGTGATGGGCCCTGTCCGCGCTGTAAGCTAAAGAGATCATTTAATGCATGACTTGATATTTGTGATTAGGTTCAATGTTGTTGAAGGTTTCAATTCTACTGTAACTAAGACTTCTCCTATTCGAACTAAGAAAAATGTGTCAAAATTTGTCAGAAATGTTAAAATTGATGGCCTAGTGGTTTTGAAGATATGATAGGTTACAGGTTTCAGATTTACAGACTTAATTTTATTTAGAATTTAGATAGAGCAGGCAATCTTCCTGGAAATATTGAATTTAACGAACCCAGTAACCACACAGTTGTTCAAAAATCAAAAAATTAAGAGAGTGTCAGCTTAACCAGTTTTAATTAAATTTCTGTTAGATTTGTATTTACTAGTTAGTAAAATTGTTTCCTATCTATTTCAGCCTGTACGCCTGTTGCAGTAGACAGTGTGGCCGCTGCCCAGAAGTTAAAGGGGTGCTCAGTCATCAAAGGCTACCTTGAGATTCATATAACGGGCGGCAGTAAGTAGCAAAACCTGATTATTGTGTAAATATTTATTTGGCAGTTATAATCTGTTTGTTCCATCTATTTCCTATGTATATAGTGTGACCATTATTCATATATGTATGTCTAACGTCTTGTAGTATTTTCAATTCTGAAATTAAAAAATGTTGATAATTTGGCTGTCAGAAAGGCATAATTATATTGCCGGGTTGTGGAAATTTCTAATTATTCTAAATCTTAAAGTGGAAAGTATTTGAAACACTGATTTGCTAGGTTAAGGGTGACGGTAAACTTACTTTTAGAATGTTTTTTTTTTTAATGGGAAACAAGATGTTTTGTAACTTCTGAAGTTAGCCAGAAGTTCATAAGTTGTGTTTTAACTTTTAAGATTGGGGAATTTCTCGTAGAAACGATTTTTTTTCGAAGTTCGGGAGTCGCGCATATTAATTATTATTAACTTATGCCTGAAGCGCATGTTATCTAAGTAATAGATGGTCATTGCTCCCTCCCCTTGTATTTGTGTACATCAGGGTTATCACACACATCCCAGAAAATAGAAAACTCCTTGAATTAAGCTTCTGGCAACTCATTGTTGATGACGCTGCCAGCAGTTTACCAATGAAAGGCCTGTTCACTAACCTTTGGGCATGAAAAACCTGCAAAATTGATAATTGAAAACCAAAAAAATTTGCTTTTAATAAGCTCAAGCAAATTTATACAAGAAAATATGTCTTAAAAATTGAAACAATAAAATTTGGTTAGGTCTGTGATTTTCAAAGAAAATTTTCTTTAAAACCTCCAGAAGGTTATGTTAGGTTCATGAAATATTCCACGACAAATAATCTGTGACAAAAGCCTACACATTAAATTTTCTGAGATGTATGTGAACCCTGGTACATGTATTCTCGTTAAATGTTAAATTTTTCGTAACTTTTAAAACTTGTTTCATTAATCGCTAATGATTGATGTCTCATGGACTTGATATATTGTGCACTGTTTTGTGATACATGTTTTGATGGGTGGTTGTTTACCGTTAATAAATTTTCATAGATTTCATAAGGTGGACCATATCATGTTCGCAATGTGCCCTTGTCAAGTTCAAGTTACTTTTTGAGAGAGAGAGGGGGGGGACTTGTTAGAGATTATACAATGTGCCCCCCATTCTTTAATCTTTTGAGTTACAAAATCCCTTCTCCCTATCGAGAATTTTGCATATTTTATTCACTTTTATATCTGCCATATTTGAGTTACGTACACCGCATGTATTTAAACGAGCACCTTTAAATTAGGATTTTGATTTTTTTTGGGTCCCCGTTATCAGATTAATGAGATTATAGCAGTAATCACGACCCTTCTTTAATGATTATGGTGGTCCATCTCATATCTGTGATTTCGTTTTCAATACAATGCTCCATGTCACTCATTTTCCATCTCACATCACTGATATCCTTTGCGGAATCATTTAAATTTCATTTAAAATCATTTTTTGACTTGCCTCACTCTGAAGAGTGCTTTTTGTAGTGCCTGTACTCAATACATGATGTCCTGTTTCATCAGTTACTATTTTCACCTTGACTTTGGGCATCAACGAGCCCTGGGCGACCATCCCTTGGCAGGCATCTTGTTTAAAGAGCCATGCCATTGTGAGACGATGTCAAATCAGGGTTCCCACAGTATTGAGAAACCTGGAAAAAGTTATGAAACTTCAGACCCACAAAGTAGGGAATTCAATCTTCTGTTAGTGGGGAAAAGTAGAAATTTTGATTTCTCGATTAGTTCTGCTAAGTTTTGAGCAACCCACACATAGTGTCAACACCAACGACGTAATTTATGTCATGGTCACTCAATCTCAGATGACGGTATGCCGAATTGCCATGTTGTTAAGTCCGCATGATGGCTCAAACTAATTTTCAATGACATGTCAATGGCTATTTGACATTTGGATCTTCCCCTGTCCTTAGCCAATCAGTGATTGAGATAATGACTTGTCAGTCTTGAGAGAAAGTTAGGAAAAAGTAGGGAAATTCTTGCTAGGAACTGGGAACCCTGTTGTCGTTTACCTAATATCTTGATATCGGCTGCTGTGTTATGATTTAATTGTGCCCATGTACATGTATGTTGTTTTTAACGGTACAAGTTGCAGTCATTTTACCCCTTTTCCCCGTGCTGCCTTTTGAGTTTCCCCTTCTTGTGTTGCTTGTAGTTAGTCGCTGTGTTCTCAACCCACCTAAAGATACCTGTTGCCGACATTTGCGACTTTTTTGATTTGAAAGGCCTCTTTTTCACATCCTTAAGTCACATCGCACCGCTCTTTTCAACATTATTAGCAAACCTCTTAACGGTTTTAAGTACATTTAACCAAATTTCATTAATATAAGTTGGAGTTGTGATTTAAATATCTGCTTATCACTGATCATTGTTGATTTAGTTTCATTAATTTGGAATTTTTTGCACAATTACTGTAACTGATGCTTTTATTTAAGATTTTCGCTATTTCCACATAATCAATTTAATATCATCAAGATAATTGTGATAGAATTATTATAATAATTATTCTCCAATATTTCCACTTGGGATGATTGATAAAAATTTTGGCGATTAAAGAAATTGATGAGAATGAGGTAATAAATAGCATAGACTGAATTGGCGCATGTCCTTTCACAACATCACCCTCTGCCGCTGTTGAATAAGCTTGTGTTGCTCCCCTAATGCTTTACAGGTCATGTTGGGAGTGAATTAGAAACGAACCTTGGGAGCATCGAAGAAGTGACCCAGTATGTCAAGATTGATAGTTCTTATGCTCTGGTCAGCTTGTCCTTCCTAAAGAGTTTGACCGTGATTCGGGGTGAACAACTGCGGAACCAGAGGTAAGACGGCCCTCCCAGAGTGAGCCGTTCATTCGTATGGGGATAATAATAAGAGTGACTGGCGTGTTTGTCTCTGTTCGTCACCATTTTTTTTTTCAATTTTGTGTCACGTCCATGTCTCGTTTCCTGTCTCTCTTCGAGTTGTTTTCGACTTATTCTCGACTTATCCAAGACTTATCCAAGGCCCTTGCTCTCTCCTCCTTCCTTCCTTGACTACTCACTCCACTCACCCAGATGATGCTTCAGGCTTGCCGCTAATCCTCTCTCTTCTCACACCGTAAGGGGGCAGCACTGTTCCGGCTGTTGCAGCAGCTGCTCCCTCTACTGGTTTGCCCCTTGCAACTGAGCTGCTGCAGCGACAGCTCTTGCTACTTACTCCTTTGGTCCTGTCGCTCGACAGTGCTGCTCCTTGTGGCAGTGGCTGTGAGCAGTGCTGCCGGTTGTCCGTACACACTAACAAAAAAAACGCTGCACTTCATCAGGTGAGGCAGGGAGTCATCATCCTCATCGTCATAGCTCTGTTCGTCTGTTGCTCCTGTTTTGAATGTGTTGCGTGTTTTCTTCTTCTGTACAGATCGGGTAGGTTATGAACTGGATAAAAATCTGGGAGAGATACACACTGTCAACCAGTACGTAAAGGTTATCCGTTCTGCTGCCATCTACTCTCTTCATTTCCTTCGCCGACTGACGATTATTAAAGGCGACGCCCTGTATAATGAAAGGTGGGATCCCTGTCTATCTTCGTCCGTGGTTCGCTTAGCGAGCTGCTCATCTCAATACTGTTTCTTCTCCTGCTTCTTAGACTTTGCTGACGCATGCTCTTTTGTTTGCTGCCTTGATTACTCATATAACTGTGATGAAACTTTTAATCTAATTTGATTGCTGCATTAATACTCTCTGGGTATATTGTTCTTTTAATGCTCTGTCTAGTTTTCTCTGCATGTAGGACTTTTCAGTTTTTTTTCCTCAATGCATGAAAGGTTTTGGTTGTATTTGAAATGGATTTTGAATTGGAATTTGGTTTCGGATTGGCAGGAATTGAATGCATGATTTTTGGTTGAGATTGCATTTAGATGATACCATTTAGTTTAGCATGCTTGTAGAAGCTTGAATGCATTTTGTTGCAGGATAAAAATGTCTTGTTTCAATTTACTAGTTTAGTAGAGAGCAGAACCATTCTTGTGCTTTTGTTTGATATATTTTCTTAAATTTTGATTTTAACTGAAAATCTGTACTGCATTTTAGTAATTGTTCAAACTAGAATTTAGTTACCCCATTTCACTGATGTAGATCGCAATTACCCACTGCCGTGTTACCCCTGTAGATAAATTGTTAGACGCCATCGAACTTGTAGTTTTTACTCATATTTTTTTACTGAATGCTCACAGTAATATTTCACCATCAAAAACTCTTTTAAACTTTCATGATGTCTTTTAAATCCACTTTTATTCTACCGGCTTTTCGTTCAGAGAAATACCTTTTTAAGGCTCCCTTGTTTATTTCGAGAAAACTACTTCGAATTGATGTCAAATTTCTCGCAAATTTCACCAAAAAATGGCCAATACCTCTGGCGAAACCCCAAAAAACTGAACCAAACTTACAATTTTCACTTTTTCGATAGAAACGAGCCTTTTTCGTGCAGTCTGTGTTTTGCTTGTAGCTCTCAAAAGATCGTAGTCGCTCTAGGCTTTTCTTTGTGTAGTCATCGGAAACTGATTTCTTGAATCTGGATAATTAATAGGCCTGCTCACCTCTGAAGGTTCGGTTGTGCTTGGGTAATTATTGGTGAGAGATTGTATGCTATGATGATGTGCTTGAGAATGTATGAAGGGATGTTTTTGATATCTACTCTTTCAAAGGTAAAACCTTTACACAAAATCTTATTTTGTAAAACATTTTTAAGCGAATACGAAAGTCAGTATATTTAACTCCATTCAGTGGAATTGCTATGTAACTTCTAATATATTATCAAAGTATGATTTAGTGAAGTATTTGTCAAAGTATTCTATGATTATGATAAGATATTCATGATAATTTTAATGTTTTTGCGTATTTAAATTATCTGTGATGAGTACTAAAAGATGTAAATAGTATAGAAAAGATTATTAGATTTATCAATATTTTGTAAATTAGTATTGGTTCTCTGACCTCTGTTTCAATGCTTGTCGTCTCTCATTCTCTAGGTACGCACTGTTTGTACTGGATAATCAGAACTTGCAGGAAATCTGGGACTGGAAGGTTCATCCGAACTTGACGATTATTCAAGGAGGAGTGTTCTTTGGACAGAATAGGAAGTTATGCTTGAGGATAATCCACGAGTTGGTCGACCGAGTCGGACTGAAGGGCAAGATAGACGATCGAGATGTCTCAAGCATCAATAACGGAGACCAAGCGGCATGTAAGTTGCGATTATGAAGTTTGAATGGTCTATCTGTGCTTGAGGTGAAAATTTTATGCTTCAAACAGGGTTGTGGTAGTTTGCTAGGCTGCCAATCGCTGGGTCCAGGGTTCGAATCCAGCTCTTGCTTGGTCCTCCTCCTGTCATAATTGGCCTACCATGTGCATAAATACAGGACATGAAGCCCCAATCATCCATTCATCTGTGCTTCACATGCTTGAATTTTTTAGAATTAATGTTGGGTTAATTTAATGTTGGAAAGTGAATTTCAGTTCTTATGATTATCATTATCAATGATTGAAAGATGTTAGTCTTCACTTTCTGTGAGAGTAAAATAGCCAATGTATACATAAATTGCTATTCCTGACTGCAAATACAGAGTATTCATGAAAGAGCCTGTATTTGACACATGATGCTTGCAAGAAATGTGCAAGTTGTTGGAAAAATATGTGATCCACTTATTCAAGATTAAAGTATGCAATTAATCCAAAATAACTTATGTGATTTCAGGTGATATGAAACAACTGCATCTGACGATGATGCAAATCCAGCACAACGTGGTGATCATCAGGTTCTCCCGCTTTAAGACGGACGATGCACGAGAACTTCTGCATTACGCAGTTTACTATCGAGAGGCGTAAGTAATGATGGGAAGGCATTTATAGCAATCAGAACACTGGATAAAAGTATGTTAACTTTACAGCTGAACTTTGTAACATTGAGTATATTCTATTTTTAGCCCGGACCAAAACATCACCATCTGGAATGCCCGAGATGCTTGCGGCAATGATGTGTAAGTTGGTTGTCTCTTATGACACTATACGACTGGTGAAGTCTGAGTTAGGTTTCCAGACAGCAAGTTAATCTTCAGTCACCTCAAGTCAGAGTTGAGTCAGCTTGAGTCAAGGCACTGTTGCATAACTCTGCCAATTTTCAACTCACAGAAATGATTTTAATATCAATTGATCGAACTTAAGGACTTACGGAGCATTCTTTGTATTTTACACAGCATACAAACTGCCTAAAAGTCAGACACATTAGTGTACTACTCTCTATTCTTAGTGCGAAAAGTAAAAAGTTCACATAAAGTTATACTGTAATGTTACGGAATATTGAAATTAATATACATGCCGTTATCTCTGCAGCTGGAAAACTTTGGACACTTCCCCTGGAGAAGGCGACCAAGATTTGGCAGAAATTATCCATGGGTTGAAACCGTACACTCAATACGCCATTTACGTCAAGACTTACACAATTGCTTCTGCCACCCAGGGCGCCATCAGTCCTATTGTCTACTTCACTACAAAACCCTTTGGTAAGTTAAATTATTACAATTTTTAGAAATTAAATCATAGCAAAATCTACCACTGAGTGGCATGAATAGCTTCATGGGCCCTACGTGTGAAGTCTATTCAAGATTATGCTTTTTTTGACATATATATGGGCATATATATGGGCTGTCAAAACGTTTGTTGTCGCATGAAGAAGCTTCATTTTGTATTTTGGATGATTTTCACCTCTAGAAATAGGGATGCTTGCTTGTTAGGTGTTTCTCACCTAATGGGGCATGTGTGATGTGTAATAACCACTTTGTACAACAGTAAACATAACATTGTAATGATGTCTTTTCAGTACCAACAAATCCCCGAAACGTGGAAGTGAAGGCAAAGAGCTCCAGCGAGTTGGAGGTGACATGGCAGCCCCCAAGCAAACCCAATGGCAACGTCACTCACTACTATGTCTACTGGCAAGCCCAGTCCCTCAGCATGGACAAGCTGGACCAGAGGAATTACTGTGTTGACAGTGAGTGTTATTATTTGGTTGGTCTAGTGGTAGCGTGCTGGACTGCCAATCGCTGGGTCCAGGGTTCGAATCCAGCTCTTGCCGGGTCGCCTTGGCCTATGTTTGACGGCTGTTTCAATCATCCTTCGCCTCATTGCCGTGTCGTCCTCCTGTCCTAATTAGCCTACCAAATGCATAAATACAGGATGTAAAGCCCCAAACATCCATCCATCCATCTGCTTTTCGGTAATCAATTAATATGAACAAATATTGGTGTAATGAATCCTTTAAAAAAGTGAGGCATTAATTATGTTGATCGTAAATAAAATATGCTGTAATAACACAAGAATAGAAATGTTCAATTATTATTTTCTGCCAGCATGATATCGGTTCTTACAAACTTATGCAAATTGTCAGATGCAGTATTTGGTTCAGCGAAGTAGTATCATGCTGTCTCCCGTAGAAATACAGCTCCGATGGTACAAAATGTAGATTTTGCACATAACCAAAATCATGAAATTGATAATAAACCCATGATTTTGGAGTGATGTTTGCTCTCAAAAGTATGTCAGAGAGTGACCAATATTACTTGATATCCACAAAAACAACGAATAAAAAGTTTGCATAAAAAAGACAGTATGTATGGGCACTCAGATTATATGTTAGCTAAAATGTTATGATTCCTTTGCTACAATTAGATATACTAGCATTACATCCGTGAAGACATGTGAGTGGAGGGGGGATATGTTGAAAAAAAGCACTTCAATTTCCGTGGCTGTAATTTAGATGTGAAGCATAGCTAAGGACATTGATAGGGTGCTGTAGCCAATGTAGGAAGACTCTTACAAGCATTCATAACTGAGTAATCAGTAGTTTGGCAGGAGTGGCATGAGGGGTCTGTGAATTAATAGTTTGATATTTACATGACATTGTTTCTCTCTCAGAAATCCACAGCTCATTGTTGACGTCTGACGAGGAAGAAGAAGAAGATGAACAAATGAAGTCGAACGTCACTTTATACGACGGAAAAACATGCTGCAAATGTCAACCGTCTAACGAGGAATTTATTGCAAACGAAAAGAACCGCCAGTTCCAGATTATGTTTGAGGATTTCTTGCACGATTCTGTCTATGTCAAAAGGTAAGGATTCGTAAGATTTAATATTATATTCGATCGGTTCATAATGATCTAGATCTGCAGACTAAAGTTGGATATGTCCTGAGACTCGACATTCATGAGGTTAATAGGAGAAGGCTGGAGGTTAATCACATTCGGATGGTGGATATAAATTCTGTACTTATATATTATGTTGTTGACGATAATGACTGATAGTGTTACAAAAAAGTAATGTATGTGCGGTATAATAATTGAATTCAAGATTAATTTAAACGGCCATCAACCACGCTCTCATTAAGTTTAATCACATATCAACTAAAGACAAATAATGAACTTGGACATAAATATAAAGGCTTTGCTGCTTTGTGTGAAATCATCCCAAAAAGAAATGAACTTGAAAAAATGAATTAATTGGATAATTTGTATTTCAGACCAACCAAGCTGAGCGACGGAGATCCTATGTACGAAGACTTCCCCGTGGAAGGAACGACCACCCACATGCCCGCCAGGTACCGCAGAGAGGTCAATATACCGAGCCACGATTTAGTGGACGGCCACCAGGGGCCTAATAGTTCCACGATTCTCGCCAACCTGTCCCTGCCCAATATGACAAACACCACGTTTGACACGCCAGACAGCCATTCCCAGTACCACGCAACGATCGTCAGGGGTTCAACGAGTGTCGTCTTGTCAAATTTGCCGCACTTCACGGAATATAGCATAGAAGTGATTGCTTGCCATGAAGCGGAGGAACCTACCAAGGAAAAGAAGTGTAGTAACAGGGCTATCACCACCGGACGGACCTTAGCTGAACGTATGTATCATAAATAATGTATTATACTAAGTGGCTGGTGAGGAGACCAATATTGGGTTTTATTGGCTTAAGGTGGCTCGATACTCGTGAACTTTCCAAGATAGGATTTCTTAAAAACAGTTTAGAATGATCAAAAATATAGTTTATAGCAAGGATACGTGAAGAAAAGCGGTCGCTACCAGCCTTTTAAAAAAAATATTTGGGGTTATGTACCAGAAAGTCAGTCCATGCAAACCTGAAAAACTAAATTTTTTTCTTATTTTTCCTACTGTGAAGTTTGTTCTGTCATTCAGTGGTCATGCATCCCATATTATTCAGTGAAGCATGAAATTAAAGAAGACACTTTCATGGAAAAGGTGATTACAATTTCAAAGAGATATATTTAGTTTAAAGGACTTTCCAAGGGGCTCGGAATATAAGTTTCGATTTTGACAATTTTAACTTTTTTTATAAACCATGGCGCTAAAAAAAATTGACGAGATAGGATTTTTCCCTCCCCCCCCCCTGCCAACCCAACCCAGACTCCGCAGGTGTTTATGCCACTTGCACCTAGCACAGGTATGTGTGCGTTCCGTACACTCATTTCTAGTACACTGTGTGTCACCATCATATCATTTGCATTTATGAATATAATTACGTTTAAGTTTACTTACACTTAAACTGAAATGTATACCACCATCAGCTGTGCTCAGAAAAGCACTCCATGCCATAACTACCGCCCATGGCACACTTGTGTGCCTTCTAGTTTATAGTTTGACTGATTTCACGTCACCTGATTGGCTGGTAATATCAAGGTTGAGAATATGGTTCTGTATTTCTTTTTTAGCGAAAGAAGACAACATCAACCACAACAACATAACCATTGACGATGTGGATGACGGGGTGTTCGTCAGTTGGCCCAACCCTCCCAACCCCAACGGACTCATTGTCACCTATGAAGTCAAGTACAAGCAAGCTGGAGATGATGTAAGTCCAAGTGTATTCTTGAAATAATGTTTTAGAAATTCTGCAGCAGCTCTCACTATTACACAACTTAAAAACCCCATCTGGTAAAGCCTTCCCCACTGTTTAAAACTAATTAATTTGATGATATTCCCAGGGGGGTACATGAATATGATTATAAGGACACAGAAACCGTAAAATTTCACTCAGGGAAATAGACTCAGGCAAGACTGTAAAAAATAACATATTTTCATAATCCTTAGGAAAATTTGGAATCAACACGTTTCGATTGGATGGCCTGTAATCAGTCACTTTTGAGACATTCCCACGGGAGGAGTTATCTCTGAACAAAAGAACCTAAAGGTTTAGGGGAAACAACTGGGCAGTCATAGAGTTCTAAAGACCAACCTCTTCTGTTTTCTAATTATCATACTCAGCAACTTACTTGCATCTGATTGGTCTATGACATGGCCATTCTCAACAAATGTGATAAGGTCTTCTTTTATAAGGTTTAAAATTGTGGTTTGAACCGGAAGAATTTTTTTGCTTGTCTAATTATTGTAAAAATATGCTCAAAAGTGTATAGAAAGTGATCAGTAGGTTACCGAAGTCACGCGACAATTACTTACACAGCATGTAGGGTTCTATCTGTCAATAAGTAGTTACTAATTTATTCAATTTTATTTGCAGTTCCAGCCGTTTATCAAGTGCTTAACCCATGTCATGTACAGAGAGGCAGGAGGTTACAAGCTGACTAAGTTGAACCCTGGAGACTACACCCTGTCGATCAGGGCAACTTCCCTAGCAGGCAATGGGTCATGGACAGAACCGAAACATTTTGTCATCCACCAGAGACGTAAGTAGCTAAAGGAAAATGAAAATGAGTGGTAGAGAAATGATATTACTAATATCAGTGAAAACTTTTTGGAAATAGTTTTTCGAAAATTTGTTTGAAGAAGAAACTAGTGCTTAAAAATACTTTTAATAATGTAGCAAATTGCAGTATGCCGCCAATACTCGTTTTTGATTTCTGAGACAAATATGGTTTTGAAATCTCTGTATTCTGTTTCAATCATCCTTCACCTCATTGCCGTGTCCTCCTCCTGTCCTAATCAGCGTACCAAGTGCATAAATACAGGACATAAAGACCCAAATCATCAATCCAATGCGATTTCATTCTCAATACCTTGTTTCGATTGCTTCACAAAATATGCACATAGTTGACACTTTCAGCCTCTAAAATTACTCAACTTCATATAAATCTACTTATCAATTTCTGTTGCAGTTGCAAACGACTCTCTTACGGCAGAAGTGATCGCTGCCATTGCCGCAGCCTGCGCTGTGATAGCTGTCTTCATCATAACTACATCCATCTGCTACTACTTCAGGAAACGGTAAGTCAATCCTAAATTTCTCATCATTTTGAACTGTAAATATTGTGTTTATATCGATAAACAGTCAGCTATATTTAGATATAAATTGTACAGCTTTCCAAAGCCTGTCCTGGGTGTTAATGAGGGTTGATTGTTTTGTTTTTCTCTTCAGGTTTAATTCGGCTCCAGACAGAGTGCAGTACGCTTCGTTCAATCCTGAATATCAAACCGGTGAGTCCACAATGTTATGCAGTAGCAATATGTGTACTTGCTAATTAATAGTAATCAGTTACTATTTTGGTCTCTCCCATATCGATATTGACAACAACAAGTTCATTAGTGCGTTATTCATGAATAGCTTTTCTTAATTACTTTGTTTTTTGTTATTTTATGTTACTATTTATTGTCACCCATTTCTTGAAATAAGGTTTTATCTATTGTATGGTTATCAAATCTTATATCTTTACTGCAATTACTTTTTTTTTTTTTCTGAAGAAAATATCCTGCTATTATATTATGTTGGTAGGAAAATATAATTTAGATTTTCTTGCCAATTATTCAATAAGTATGCTTTTGGTAATGCCAGTTATCAAATCCATTACAAGTAATTAATAAACACTAAAATGGCAATGTTTAGAGGTTATCACTGCAATGATAGGTAAGATTTCTGTTCAGTATGGTGAGTGCCGGTGGGTAGATTTATCTGGAATGAGCACTGTATAAAATAATTCTGTTATATTTATTATTTTATTATTAAATATTATAGTATTAATTATTAATGTTGGATTTGTTATTTTAGTGTACGTGCCTGATGAGTGGGAGGTAGTAAGAACTGATGTGACGATTGGCAAAGAGTTGGGCCAAGGTTCTTTTGGTATGGTCTATGAAGGAACAGCTAAGAACTTGTTGTGTGGCAAGGACGAGATCAAAGTGGCTATTAAGGTTTGTAATTTAACAAATTTATTTCTAATTTAACAAAAACTGTTGCTTTGTCAAACTTTTGTGGCTGATCTCTGTTGGCCTTTTAGTGATCTTTCTTAGTGTCAAAATTTTTCTGCAGGATCATACGAGTGTGTTTTAATGACAGTCAACAAAATAAAAATAATAATACTTTGCATGTGTGTGATATTTCGATAGTTGAATTATTTATAAAAACTATCAGGTGGTGATCAGACAGGACTACTAATAGTTCCTCAAAGACACTTAGTAATTGATTAGTCTCCTGAATGTGACAATAAATGAATAACTTTATCATTTTAGACGGTCATGGAGGACGCTACGCAGAGAGACCGTATGGAGTTCCTCAATGAAGCTTCAGTTATGAAGTAAGTGAACATTTAATAAGAATATTAGAGTTATAAATTATATTTCATGGCAAAGTTTTGATGCATTTAACTTATCTTTTATTTGAAAGTTTCTTCGGATTTTTGTTTGTACAATGTGTAGATTGATTGGTCACAGCTACTTGCTCGAAAGCTTTGTGTGCATGCTTTTCAAAAATTTTCATTGATAATGTATTTTATGTAGTGCCAGACTGGCAAAGACACATAAAGCAAATATTAATATTTTCAACAAATGAAAAAAACTTTTAAAAAACATGAGTAACTGAAACAAATTATTGTTCACTTTTCCAGAGCATTCAACTGCAACCACGTGGTTAAACTGCTGGGCGTAGTGTCTTCGGGAGCACCAACCCTCGTCATCATGGAACTGATGGCAAACGGAGACTTGAAGAATTTCTTGCGCTCTCACCGGCCGGAAGAGAACAAAGGCAGCGTGCCCCCTACGATGAAAGAAATCCTGAAAATAGCCGGAGAGATCAGTGATGGCATGGTGTACCTCTCCAGTAAGAAGTTTGTACACAGAGATCTAGCGGCAAGGAACTGCATGGTCGCTGAAGACCAGACTGTCAAAATAGGAGGTAATGAGTCAATGCAGTGTTTAGTCATTTATTTAGCTTAAAGTGTGCAAAATGAGTATTCATCTGTTGAAACCAACAAGGAAACTGAACAATAATTAATTTATTTTTGATAAAGTTCTTGAAATTTACGTAAAATTCAGTCCGTCAAACAACATGGTCAGATATTGACCGGGATTTTGCTAATTATGCACACTATTCTATTATTAAACAGACTTTCTTTGTTGATGATTGTCATTATAAAATAAATTCGGTGATATTCTATACTTAGAAGGTTGTAAACATTACTCATCACGGACTCCTTGTATTGTGATGCCACTGCTATACTGGTATTTCGCTGTCTACAAGTGGACTGCTCTTGCATTGCCACAGATCAGAACATATGCTGTCTTGTGTTGCCACCTAGTGACTAGTGTGCTATTCCGCGAGCTCCTGCGAGCGTCCACATACTTTCAACCAGAGGAACACACACAATTTTGTCTGGAAGACACCGGGGCTGTTTCTGAGTGTTCTGATGGCCTTGTCTACTTCCTTAGAGAAAGTGATTGCCGAGTCTGACTCTGGTATACATCAATGTTGAATAGAAATTTTGTGAATGTGCAATGAATTTGGAACTATTTCTTGGGACAGCAATGCTGTAGCATAGAAAATCAACTTTTGTGGTAGGTGGCAGCAGCATGCAGTTCTCATTTTCACCAGACTGGGTATTTCGGCTCAAGTTAAGTATCCAACTATTAGTGACCTCCCTGGACTGAATAAGTGGCAGGATTGGTTGAAAAGGTGTGAACAACTGTGAATAAGCTAATCCTGTGGCTTATTCAGTCCAGGGAGGTCACTAACAGTTGGATACTTAACTTGAACCGGTATTTCTATGTATTGTCGTTGGTGAATGAATTACACTGGACCTGTATAAATTAGCCGGCGAATATATATGACTTCATGATATTCTGAAATGGAAAAGTGACACCTACTTTGAATTAGACCTTTTTTCTGTTCAACAAAGCCTTTGTTTCGCTAAACTAACTCAACTGTTATATTTTCAGATTTTGGCATGACGAGAGATGTGTATGAAACAGACTACTACAGAAAAGGAGGCAAAGGTTTGCTGCCTGTCCGCTGGATGGCGCCAGAGTCACTGAAGGACGGCAAATTTACCTCGCAGTCTGATGTTTGGTATGTAAAATTGTTAAGAGAAATATGGTATTGAATTGTGTATAATATTTCAAGCAATACTGGTAGTTGAAAATGTCATTTTTTAGGCAAATTTGTTTTAAAAGCATGAATTGTCTTTTTGCTCAAATCTAACTCTGAATATTCTATAGAACAAGGGCAGTAAAATAAATTTCAGTTGGAAGTCTCTGTTGAGGTGCCACTTTTTAGTTCAGCTTACTACCCATCTTGAAAGTTAATCTCAAGCATGGATGTTTAAAAAAAACTATGTAGATCTTCTATGAGTTGCTTCAGGGATCAATTTCAGTAGCGGCTCACTAGTCTGCCAACGATGGAATACATTTTTGTTCAGCCACTGGTTCTCATACAGTCTCAATGTATCTCCCTTGCATATTACTTGTGAGATTATTCACACTTACAAAGCCATTGTAATACCATTGGAATAATATCATTGTTGTAATCATGTTTTCAGGTCTTTTGGTGTGGTGTTATGGGAGATGGCTACTCTAGCTGCCCAGCCATATCAGGGATTATCAAATGAGCAGGTTCTCAATTATGTCAAGGATGGAGGTATTATGGAACAGCCGGTGGGATGTCCCGATCGCTTGTGAGTATATTTCTGATTTTAAATCCAAAATTTGTAGACAGTCTGTGTCAATGCGCAAAATCATTTAGTTCGTTAATTGTCACTTGACCACTAAAGTGTCTCAAGAAACAAGTACCACTTTTCTCTGAATTCTATGTGTCCTGGCACTGTCCAATTGCCAGGTAAGCGTTGGTAAACTCCTGCCAATCCAAGAGTGTAATCTTGAATCTCTTTCGTGTATAATATTATATAGCACATCAGATATTTCACCACCACAAAATAAAATCCTTTACGACCTTCTTTGATCTCAGATGGTGAATTCTCGTCCATTTGATTAGTTTACAAATTTCTCCCACAGAAACAAGTTGCGTTTATCAACAGTGATCTACGCTGAAGCTGCTTGTAGTGATTTAGATAATAAGTGACATTGATTGTAGCATTTCATTAACACCCATTCACTGTCGTTGCAGGTACGAAATCATGCTTGAAACCTGGCGCCACAATCCGAAAGATCGACCGACGTTCTGCGAGATCTTGGAGTCGCTAGTTCCAGACTTGGACGAGAGCTTCAAGGACGACGCGTACTTCTTCAGCGAAGAGAACCAGCAAGAGAGACTTATGGCGCTGGCCAAGCAAGAAGCTGTGGTGATTAAGACGGAGGAGGAGTTGGAGGCAGAGGAGGAGGAGGAGTTGGATGAGGAGTTAGGAGAAGGACACAAGGACTTCAATGACTCCCACACTCCTCTAACACAGCCTGCCAACGGGCCAGGCCCGAGACCTGATAAACAGAAAGAGGCCAGTGTGTCCTCTCGCCCACCTCCTGCTGAGCCCCTTCGAGTGTTCAAGCCCAGTCATTCGTCGGACAAACCCAGTCAAGGGACGGGGAACACTTCCCTAACTTCCAACCCGTCTAGTGGCTATATGTCGACAGACCCTTCTGCCAGGAGTGCTGGGGGTTACATGTCGACGGACCCTTCTACCAGTTGGGCGCCTCCTTATTCAGAGGAGCCCCCTCCATCGTATTCAGCAGCGTTTCAATTAACTTATCCACGTTCATCTTCACGCAGCCACCAGCCCCCCACGAACTCTGCCAACAACCCCAGGCGTCCTGTGGGGGCACCCGCTGCCGCCGGTCGCAGTTCTCCCCCAAACAGTCGGACTTTACCGGTGCCCGGGCCCTCCAGCCCCACCAACAAACCTAAGACGGACTCAATGAGCCGATCTCCCTCCTCCGACGAGAGCAAGGAGAGTAGTAAGAGCAGCGGGGGCAGTGTGTACGCTCCCGTTAACGGCATGGCTAACGGCCACTTGCCGCGTCCGTACGTGGCGAGACAGGCCAAGTGCTAGCGGACGCCCGAGTGTTGTTAACATCGAGCGTCGGACGTTACGACCGCCTTCAGTCTGTCACTGATCGGTCGTGCATCAGACGATGGTCTCGCTCTCGTTCGCTGCTCGACTGCTCGTTTGCTTCTTCTGTGAATCGACTGAGGATCAAGTGTGAATCTAGGCTGGCCTAGGTCCTCGTGATCACCCTATTCTTGCAACAACCATGCAATTATGTGAACCTCTTATGGCAGGTGTACAGATCTCAACAACCCTCTAGCCAATCATGCACAACTACAGGGACCATGCATGTAAGCTGACTTGTCATTGGCTATGCACCCGGGGGCCACGTTGCCACAGCATGTGTGATTGGTCAACGCAATATATGTCTTTTTTTAAGTTCAGTAACGTAACAGGTACTATAACTGGTACTCTTAGGTCATCACCTAATTCACCTTGTCTTGTCTTTGTCTCTGAACGAACTAGGTAATGTTGTATAGTGTTATGCCTGAGAATTACATTACTAATGACATAATTAATATTAAGTGATATCAACTTATTACCATATAGATATCTAACGAAGCTAGAAAGTATTCAATGTGTTTAAATACTTGCTTAAGTGTGTGTTTTTTTTGAGGCAATACGTTTCAACATTGAAGATTTATATAACTTAAGATAAAGACGATATTTTGTTACACGGTGTTAGATTGCTTTTACCAAAATGTTGATGCTACTTGTTGTATCTCATTTTGCTTGATATCGAATCAAAATTCATTTAGAAACTGAGCTTAACTTGACACTCCTGATATTCTCGATATCACTACTTACGATTAATTTGTAATTCAATGCTAAATCCAAAAAGATGAGACCTGGTGTTCGTAAATTAATATATTTTCTAAACTCATCGAATATTAATATAACTGGCTGCTCGTAGAAATGATTTTATTTATTTGTATTTATATATGAACATAGATTCCCAGCGTGTCGTTAACATGTATTTAACAGTACTGAGTAGTATTAGGCAATGTGAAGTGTGCACTGATCGTGGCAAATCTGTTTAGTAATAAGAATGTGCGGGCAACTGTGCGCCTTACCTGAGATACTGTTCTATTCATGCAGTATTAAATTCCATGCATTTTACCGTGCTTATTCATTACCCATCTAACGCAAAGATACTGTTCGAAACTTGTCAGTATTGTTGCTTATACCACTGTGGGAAGCTGTTTAATTTGAATGAAATACTAATATTGAATACATGAAAATGGAAAATTTGAAATAAGTCAAAAATTTGCAGAATGAAATACGAATTTCGAAATATATTGTAATTGTCATGTGAAATTTGCAATTTGATATAATATGGTGTATAAAAATTGAATTTTGATGCCTGAAAAATTTTACAAATTAAATTTGATTTGGACAGATACATGTTAAAATATTAATTTTGATGAGGGCAAATTATGAAATTTCGATCATATATGAAATGTGAAAGTGTCAAAAATGAAATTCGAAATACATGTGTAATGAGTGAATGGTAAATTCCAATGAGTGTTTAAATTTTGTCAATTGAATGAATAACCAAATTGTGCTGAACATGATGAATGGATTTATTTGTAATATTCAGAAATTTTATTCAGAAATGTGCCAATATGATCATGTTGTTTTCTTGCTGATTATTTTCCATGTGAGTATAAATGTCAATTTGATGTTTTAACACTTTTATTTATTTAATCTTAAGTAAAAAAGTTCACCCTATTAATATTAGCTTCAACAAGCCGTACAAAAGCCTACATTTGGCCCTCACATCCTTCCAGTGGTTAACTTAAATCTGTGATTATTATGGCTTAATTCAAAGCAACCCTTAGCTGCTCAATCACAGAGGAAATTTTACAGAACTTGACCTATTTTTTTCTATGAATATCAGTCGGGGTTGTCGTCGATTCTTGAATAGTTTCAATGCTGTCAATAGACGTTTTGCTAAAATCTCTCGACAAACGATTCAAAAGGAAATTAAAGCTATTAGAGCTATTAGGTCCACCGATTCTGTGTAAAATTAAATTGGCAGTTAAAGATCATAAGCTGATATATATATAAAGTATAGTATACACTTCCAATCAACAAAATTGTGCGTCTTTAAGTTTTAATTTTCTAAATTCAGGAGAGCCCGGACATGCCTCAAACAAAATTAAGGTTTTTCATAGCATTAAAACTCGTTACTGTTAAATCGGCGGATCTAATACCTTTAAGATTGGAAACATTCAGATGAATATTTACATATGATGATTCGTTCAGGGTAAATTGAGAAAATGGGTAATATGTAATAGATAGTGAAGTAATAATACTATTATATGTGGAGTAAATACACAAGAGTTATTATTTTGTAAAACTATTTTGACCTGAGCTACTTGTCACTATTTAATTAACATCGAACTAACCTTAATTTCTGCCACTGAATGTACATAGAATATTATGAAAAATGAAACCTATCATTGGTATGGAACAATGTAATCTAGTCTTTTTGTACGACTGCTGTATCGGGGTGAAATATTATAATACACAGCCAGTTGTTACTGTCATTTTACTGAATTACTTGATTTTATTTAACACATTCAAGTTTTATGAAACTGTTAAGAAGTTGTTTGATATTTCCATCTGAAAAATGGAGTTAAATAGTTATGCGATTGTCACTTGGTGTAAAATCATTTGAGAGTCAGTAATATTCTCCCTACTTCTGAGATTCACGGAATATTATCTGTTAGCAGAGACCCTAGTTTTGACGCTTTTCATGGTTTGTTACATTCCACTTGTAAGCAAATTGTTTGTGTATCTTTCTCGTTTGTTTATGAGTGTTTACTATAACATTTGTTACTTCTCGGAGCGTGACTTTGTTTGTTCTAAATCCATGATATATATGTTCTTTTCCCATTCAAAGTTCTTTACTCAAAAAGTACTTAGTTGAAATATTGTTGATGCTGTCATAACAAGTTGAACAACGAGATTGAGGCGTTTTTGACATTTTGTTGTTGTACACTTTAGAATGTTGGTTATGATGAAGTCGAATCTTTTTGTTGAAATTCTTCGCTATAGGAAACCTATTCTACTGACAAACCCTTTGAAAGTCAATATAGAGTCAAGGCCACTGTGATAAAAATTACCACAAAAGGAAAGTTGCGAAATTACAAGATATTTATGTTATTCACAATTCCATTGCTAATTCCTTCGTCATCAAATCTGTATATCATTTTGTACTTAAATAATACAACCTAATTTTGATTCAATTTATAGTGATTGTCCGTTTGTTTCAAATATTGTACTTACTATCACTCATTTCCTCAGAATAGCTCATATCAAAATAATAGTGCACAGATCCTATATCCTACATTGTTCATGTTGTCTCACATATTCTTGCTATTATAGAGAAAAATCAAAAGTTCCTATACATACAACTACATATTATTATTACAATAGTTCTGAATTACTGGATTATTTACTTGTAAAACTACCTCAGTATTTAATGCTGATATATATATTTAAGAAGTAGAAAATAGAACAATTAAGTAGGTATTCACATAGTTTAGATTAGTTTGAGTAGTTTAAAGAAAATTTGCAATTGATTTGCAGGCCTGAAAGCTTTTGATTCGTTGACAGTCAAAGACGCTTATCGATGTATACGGTCAGAATCCACAAATACCAAATTGATGCATTTACGGATGGTTCTCACAATTTCTGTCAGATATTTTTGTTATGTGCTATATATATTATATATACGGTATTAAGAATACCACTTTGTCATTCTTCCGAAATTGTATGAAATACATGCTGGTTGAATTTGGAGTCATACACTTGAAAATTACATGTAGAATCCTTAAGAAGTCGCATACATATTTCGTGTATGTCTGTTTGTACATAGTTCTGTAAATATTGTGCAGGTGGCGCCCAAAGTAAGTGCTGCCACCTGCTGTTAAAAGGCTTTTTGTCAAGTATTTCGCATGCATTGTTTAGTAGCTTTTCTACTGGATGGTGCAGATGATTTGGCATCCAATAGCATTGAGCAGTGTGTCTAGATGGGCTGTAATGACGTCGATCTGTGTTTATATATTACATACAATGTCATACATGTATATGGAAACTGTACAAAAAAACATGAAGCAAATTTGGGTTTGCTGCAAACAAATTCTGTACATATATACATATTGAATAAAATAAAATGTTTATTTAAAAATTAACGATCTCTCTTGAGTGTTTCCTTTATCTATCGTGAACGGAGGTCAAAAAGAGACTTTTAAGCATTCTCTCAGATTGTCCACAAATGCAGTTTGCTCCATTCTTCCTCTTCCAATGAGACCCTGAGCACCCTCTGGTGTATTATCGGGCTTTGTGCCCTTGTGCAGGTGCTTGTGCAGATAAAGTCAAGTCCGAGTTAAAATCATATGCTGTGTTGCATTAAAATCAAAAGTGAGAGGCACATTATAAGGTCAGTGATTTGATAATGGCTGATGATGACTGTAGTAGGGCAGTTTCACATTCTTTAATACAAAGGACTTGGTTTCTATATATGCTTGTTTTGGGCCCAGCACTGGGCTGCTAACCTCTGGGAGCCGGTCCGTGCTACCCATGTTTGATGGAAGTTTCTTCCTGTGCCAACTAGCAGTCTGCCAATAGTCCGCTTCACCTCATTAACGTTGTCCCTGCCTGTCCTTTGATTCCAGTTGGTGGCATTTGGTGCATAAATGTAGGATGTGAAGCTCTTTCACCTACCCATTCATGCTTGACTTAAAAAATTATTTTTGGTAATTTCCGAAAATTTTGAGTCTTCCGTTCATCGTTCATGTAAAGACAACTATTTTTACACCATGCGACACCTTTGTCAGCCAATCAAATGCCAGTATTTCACTGCAATAATTCCCACATGTCATCTTATGGTTACATTTTTGAGTGTTTGTCTCATGGTATAAACCGGTTATTCACCACAGGATCAGGAATACTTGTTTATCACACCTCGTGCTAAAGTCCCCGTTGGATAAATCACATATTACCTCTCCTGTGGTGAATAACGCATACAAATTGGTGCACTCTACTGACCTGAGGTTCGCGACAGGTGATTACAACAAACAGTCAATGCCAAACAATGCTAAACAAGATAATCCATCCTGCTATTTTGTCACAGGCCCTTAAAACACAGTCAGACCATAAGAGTATGTGACAGAGCCAGGGATTGATTGCCTAAGATTTTATGATTGGGACATTTGAGCATTTATCCACATAGAACTGGTTATGTATAATATGATTCATATCTATAATGCATGGGATATCTCTTAAATTGAATGACTAATTGGTATGCTCGGAGGACACTAATTTACCAGACAAGGTAAGACAAATTCTCTATTGACCATTTCAAAACAGAATTTTTTGCCTCTCCGAAAATGTATATTTTCCTTGACACGCACAAAGTTGTTGGCCAAAATTAAGCAAGTAAGATGATTTTTCATTGTCAGATATATATCTATCCACTCAGCACAAGCCCATACAACTGGGTGTTCTATACATCCAGTAATAGAGGGATGAGCAGAGTGTTGACCTTGGTCAAATTATCTACAACAACGCAAAAAGTCAAATAAAAAATAATTCAGAATACTTGAACCCCTAAAATTTTCAGAAATCCATAGCATTGTATATAGCAACAGAAAAAGTCAATTTGGCCAGAAAAAAAATAGCTTTATTTTTGACCCCCTTGAGACAAAACTATGTACCCCGATTGAAAAACAACCCATGTGCAATTTTTGAATCGCAGTACATTTGGTAATTTAAATAACTCGTGAGCTTCAAATGTGCTCTCTTTGGGATATATCAGGTCACTGAGGTTTTTAAATTGTGTCGATGATAATCCAATTTTTGTTGTAACAGTACTTGCCATCTTCCTCGAAGCTGGTTTCTGTGCAGTAAACTGTGTTCAATGGACAGAGTTTACATGGATCTTCTGAAAATGAGAGAATAAGCATTTGATGTCAGAAAGGCAATTTGTACCTTCGAGTATTAGATTTTATAACAAACTTCTTGACAATTTAGATTTCATATAATTGTGTATTTCTATTTCCAATTATTAATTTATTTCATGCTTGTGATAAATGTACAAGGAATTTCCACCAAAGGAATATTAAAGATGTCCTTGTCCTTATCCTGTAGTGGTAGACCTAGTTGCATGGGACATTAAATGGAGGCGGGTTGTATCTAGTGTTCTCTGCTGGGGCAACTGAGAGACCCTGGGCATCCCTGAATACTGCTGGAAGGAACAGGGCATGTGCCAGACTCACAGTCTTCTCATCAGTCATCATCGTACGGCGATCACCAACACCACAAGGACGGACGGGGCAGAGGGTGCTATGGCATAGAAACCTTGGGCAATATGTTCCTACATCCTCCGCCAATGGGGGCTGCTCAGTGGCTGCCCTGAGCTGTAATCAGTGGAAGGCTCACCGCAAATTTCCCAACACCAGGGAAGCAAGAAGTAATACAAACAAAAAATTCCGCCAGGTATTGCAAAGCGATCTTATTCTCACAGATATCAATTAAAGCTATTGTGTTAACAGATTTAACAAAAATATTAAAACTTTCCTTTTGATTCAATAATCAGGGTCCATCAGTTACCCCATACCTTTTCCAATTTTGATGTCTAATTGTCTATTGTTAAGAAACCACTACAAGAAATTATTTATTTCAAGACTGCCCAAAAATAATTTATTTATTTCCCCAAAACTGAGCAAGAAATTATTTATTAAAAAAAATACTCCAACCCCCTTAAGAAGAAATGGTGGCCCTCTTAGGGGGTCACTATAAGGTAATGAGGGGGGAGGAAACATTTAATTTCACACTAAGGATGAGAGTAACTACATGTATTTATTTTGAGCATGCGAGATTGTCAAATATAAATCAAGCTGCATCTTGTTAATAAGTACTCCCATCAAGAATCATTTATTTCAAGACTGCCCAGAAACTATTCATTTGTTCCACTAAAACTGGGGACTGGGCAAAAAAATATTTGGCCATCCCCCCTCCTCTAAGATCTGATGGTTGCCCCCTATAAAGTACTAGAAAAGCCCGCAACAATATTTATAAATTGGGGGTGTATGATGTCCTGAAATTGTGCTTTGTGAATGAAAGGACAGAGCTGTTGTCAATAAGAACGGAGAAAGTTATTTTTTGTTAAGACTATATATAGGGGAAAAAGAAGTGAAATTACTTATGGCAAGAGTTGATAAAGGGAAGAATAGGCTGTTAAGAAATGCCCATAAAGCATTGAGTAAAAGAGTATAGGGAAATTTGACGCAAAAAGTATTTATTTCAAGATTAATAGGCAATAAGAAGTGATTAAATATTTGATTTGACCAACAGAGAGGGAAAAGGATTCCCCTTGAGCTGAAATCACTCCCATTAAAAAAAGCAATATTTATGTAAATGTGGCATTGAAATTGGTAGTATTTTTGGTGTGTTGACAGTGTTGTAGTGAAGGAAAAATCGACCATGAAAATGATGAAATGCTATCTTAACTGAGGATTTCTGGAGTTGAATGTCAGAGTGAATTGATCAGTATAGGCTATATAGACAATGATATAGTTGAAAGATCACAGGGAGGTGTGAAAGTGAATTGCACTTGAAAGTGCAGTGTAAGGTTTGATAATAATAGAATGCATGGATATTGCAGGTGTGAAAGTTAATTGGACTTCAGGATAACACTTAAGACAATAATTATGATCTGTCAAGAGCATGGTAAGAACAAAGACAGTCCTTTGAATTGGTTGATTCCTGTAAATTGGATTGGATAATTAGGGGAGACAATGGGTGAGCTGGGATGGTGAGTGTGGACTTTGTGGATCGTTTTTACATTTCTGTCAGTGAAACTACAGTCATACGGACGGAGACACCAGTTACCCTTTTAGGAGTTCTACTGGACTATAAATTAAATTTTAATGATCACATTGCTCTTATTGTCAGGAAAGCTACAAGACAATTGAATTGCCTTAAGAGAGTAGCATACGCCCTAGACACGAAAGTCAAATTATTATTATACAAATCTTTCGTCATGTCTAATCTGAATTATTGCCCTGCGGTATGGCATCACTGTGGGCTACAAAACACAAGAAAGATCGAAAAAATACAATTCAGGGCTCTAAAATTTGTTTTCTCAGACTATGATGCCTCGTACGAAGAACTTTTAGAGCGAGCAAAAATGCCCTCCTTGGAATTAAGACGACTATGGACAATCGCCACAGAGGTCTATAAGGCCTATAACCAACTTAGTCCTGGCTACATTACTGAACTATTTACCCGCCAGTCAACTCGATACAATTTAAGATCGAAAAACTCAGTTCGCTTAAGGACTAATAGAACAACAAACTTTGGGCTACACTCGTTCTCTCATTTCGGAGGGATTTTGTGGAATTCCATCTCCAGTGAAGCCCGAAGCAGTATCGACTTGAAAACCTTTAAGACTTTTATAAATCTATGGACAGGTCCACAGTGTCAATGCTCCTTCTGTAGGACCAAATGAAGCCTAAAGACATTTTGATTTTAAATATGTGATTTTAAACTTTGTGATTTTAAATTTAAATTTCAAACTGTTTTGAGCTCTGTCTGGACATTATTAACAGAGACTCTGGACATGATTTTACAACTTACATTTTACATTTCTGCTATTTTACATTTCCACTTGTTATTACATTCACTTAAAACTCGGTGAAAATAGCTTCTAGCTAATGTTTTTTGTTTTGTAAAAACTGAGTATAAATAAATTTGATTTTGATTTGATTTTTTTTTTTGATTTTTTGGAAGGGCGACGGTGGTGCCACCCGAAAAACCGTGAGCAGAAAGGGGACTACGACGTAAACTTGCGAAGCAAGGGTGGAATCGAAGGAGAAGTTGAAGGAGGAAGGTGGTGGGAAGGAGGCAGATATGAAAGGGATGGAGAAAATAGGAGTAAAGGCATATGAGATGTGCGGAGATAGGTGCAGGACTTGATTTGCAGGCACATAGAAAAGGTGAGCTGGGATGACGTCATGTCACGTGCGCAATCTCTTTGTAATATAGAGAGACTAGAATATACCCGTTACAGCACGTTTGAGCGAATTTTTAGTTTGTTTTCATCCATTAACGAAACAGTGATTGTATTTTTGATATGAATAGTTGTAAAACATTTTAAGGGCCTAGTTGAAAAGCAGGTTTGAAAGGCTGGAGAAAGTAGCCTTGTGAAGTAATCATGAAATAAAAGAAATGAAGGAAGTAAGGTAAAAGTGAGAAGGAGTGGTTCATGGGAAACTTGAGTGGTTGAGGAAGCTGAGGAAGTGATATTGCCGATATGTTGATTAAAGTGGATGAATGAGGATGATAACAGGGAAACAGACCTTGTAATTGGCTGTGAAATTAGCAATCATGGTTAAGGAAATAGGTACGTACACAGGATCTGTCAAGCAATAGCAGTGCTCATTTGTGCAGACATTCCCTTAAAGGGAAAGCGCTATAACATGTATGGGCTTAGGCCAAGTATTGAGAAATCATGAAATAATAAATAATAAAAGATATTAAGAATGACTGTTCTGAATGATATTAATTGGCCTGTAATGTACAGTTAGTTTAAGTTATCAAATATAAATTATATATTTGTCCCTAAAGTTCTATTTAGCAGAAGTAATTGCAAGTCGCTCACAGGCCAATTGACAGTGTTGAGGAAGATTCGATCTGCTGGTATTATGCAAGACCATGCAGGCTGCTGCGTGCCTGCTGCCTTCAGTTTACCTGTTGACATGCTTGGCTGACTCTTGATTTGCTGAAATGCCTTGCAGACATGTTTGGATCCGGAAGCAGCAGCATTCGATTATAAGAGGCATTAAGCATTGTAAAAATTGGTTGGAGGCCTATTTGTATGGATACATACATCCGGTTATCAGGGGTTGGGTTAACAGTGGCCCCACTGTGGCAATTGTTGCTGGAGGATTTGTTGACTGAGTGTGCACTGTCTGGATCTTTTGGCGGGAATCGCGATGGTGGCGCCACCAAAGACGTGAGCAGTATAGGAACTACGATGATAAACAGAGTGGAATCGAGGAGTAAATTGGAGGAGAAAGGCAGCGGAGAGTAGGGAAATATGAAAGGTATGGAGAAAATAGGAAGACAGGTGCATGAGAGATGCAGAGAAAGGTGCAGGATTTGATTTGCAGGCACAAAGAAAAGGTGAGGTGGGATGACGTCATGTCACGTGCGCTAGTGTAATATTATATGAGATAAATGCATATGGCCACAGCCAGAGTAGTGGATCTGCCCATGGGCAGGAATTTTCCTGATTTGCCATTACCTCTGCAGTCGCACCCCCCCCCCACCCTTCATGAAATACGCCTATGGATGACCCTTATAAATAAGAAAATCAAGAAATTAAAATTTTTTGTGACTATTTATGAGATGCTTATGTTGAAGAAATGATCCTACTTATTTGACAGAAGTAGCCACCAGTGCTCCCTTTGCAGATACACAAGAAGTCTCCTTGAGGTAGAGACAGTCTTAGAGATACACATGTTGCACCATTTAGGCAAGGCCGGTCAGCACACGTCGTTGTATTGGCTGAAAAAAAAAACGATCTTAAATTTCTAATTCAGACTAATTGAAAAATTCTCAGTGGTTGAAGAATCTCCTTTAACTTTAAAGGGACCGTTCAGAATTTATGACTTGGGGGGGGGGGGGGGGGGGGGGGGTGGGATTTTTGCTGGAACTTCCTGTCAAAAATTGATACCCCCCTCCCTTGAGTTTCATGCGGATTTTTAGTACCCCACCCTTAGGTTTCTAGCGGATTTTTAGTACCCCCCCCTTCGACATACAAAGCAATACACACATATATACTGTTATACACGGTCACGCATACAGATTCGCGTCATTTCGCGGACTTTTGCGTGTAAAAAAATGAAATGAGTTTATGCGTGTTTTTTAACATTTTCTTACCCCCCCTTGGAAGTGTTGTCAAAAATTAATACCCCCCCCCTTGAAACACGTGTGAAGGTTAGTACCCCTCGCCCTCGGCCAAAACTCCCACCCCCCCCCCCCCAGTCATAAATTCTGAACGGTCCCTTATCCCTCTGCTGGAAATAATCCCTTCTACCCTCTTTGTCTCTCCTCTCCTCTTCACCCCTTCAATCCTCTTCACGCCTTCTATCCTCTTCATCCCAACTATCCCCTTCACCCCTTCTATCCTCTTCAGTCTTCACCTCTTGTATATCTCTTCACCTATACTCTTAACCTCTCCTATCCTCCCCCTCCCCTAGTTTTATATGTTGGCCTCTCCACCTCACCTCTCCTATCCCCCCCTCCCCTGTTTTACCTCTTCACCTATACTCTTCACCTCTCCTATCCTCCCCTCCCCTAGTTTTATCTCTTTGCCTCCTCACCTCTCCTATCCTTCTCTTCCCCTAGTTTTATCTCTTCACCTATACTCTTCACCTCTCCTATCCTCCCCTCCCCTAGTTTTATCTCTTTGCCTCTCCTCTTCACCTCTCCTATCCTCCCCCTCTCCTAGTTTTATCTCTTTGCCTCTTCTCTGTACCTCTCCTATCCTCCCCCTCACCTAGTTTTATCTCTTTGCCACTCTTCCTCACCTTTCCCATCCTCTTCTCCCCTAGTTTTACCTCTTCACTACTACTGTTCTCATCCTTGAATCTTCTGCGTGTCCTCTTCACCCCTTCTGCCCTCTTCCACCTTTTTATCTCTGTTCCTCAAGACCTCAACCGTGCTCCTCACATTAGTTAGTAGCTGAAGCTCAATTTCTGATGAAACACCAAAAAAAGGTCTCTTGGACTAAGAAAGCTAAAAACAGCCGCCGGGTTGCTAAAAATTCATCTAAAAGCATGTAAAATCCACGCGCTTGAGAGGCTTTGAGCGGCCCCCAGACCCCCAACCGTATAATTTTTTGTATGCTTCACCCTTCGGGATTCGCACCCTCTTAGGCCTAATGACAGGATACACCCCCCGCTCCCTTTTGTTATTCCCGTAATATCGGCTTCCCCCCATTTTCCCCCCATTATGCCCCCTGCTTCCCCCCTCTTCCCCCCACTAACCCCCGCTTACCCCCACTAGCCCCGATTATCCCCCACTTGCCCCCGCTAACACCCGCTTCCCCCCGTTTATCCCCAACTTGCCCCCACTTCCCCCCGCTTACCCCCCACTTCCCCCACTAGCCCCCGCTTTCCCCCCACTTCTGCCCAAGTTGCCTCTTGCTAGCCCCGGTTACCCCAACTTACCCATCTTGCACCCCACTTCTCCCCACTTGCCCCCACTTTACCCGCATAACCTCCTCCTTTCCCCCCAATTCCCCCAAGTTACCCTGGCATAGGGTGGGGGGTGTATCCTGTCATGAGGCCTATAAAGTCATAAAATGGCCATAGTTGAGTCTGAAAAATCAATTAAAAAAAAAATCCTTGGGGGGGGATTCACACCCCTCCTTCAAATGCAACCCCCCCCCTCCAGGCTAGCACACCCCCCCCCCCCCAATCATCATATTTCACTTTCATCAAAATCTAAGTGTGGAAACACATTGAATCCGAGAAGCTTGGTGATTGCAATCTCCGTGGTGTAGTGGTAGAGCGCTTGCTTCACAAACCAAAGATCTTGAGTACAATTCCTGGTTGGGTTGAAATTTTTCTTTTTTATTCATTTTATTCAAAAACAAGAATTTAAACCTTCTAAACTAATAAATGCATTTTTACTTGTCAGTAACACAAAACTAAAGCTAAAAAATAGCCTTTTGTTGGTTTCTTGCTTAATATTCAGTCATTTAAAACATGCAAAGATGCAAAAACGGACATTCCAGAGGCTCAGTGGTTGTTAAAGGCCTAAATTTTCCTAATTCTTGTAATTTCTATGCTAGGTTTGTAGCCTGCAAGCTTTATTGCATGCAGAAAGCTCATTTCTAGCAGACCAATGTCGCAGAAAGCTCATTTCTAGCAGACGACATTGGTCTTATAGGATTAAGGCCAGGAGAAAATAGAAAGCTGTGCTCTGATTGGTTGACTTAATGCAGGTGAACTTTGAAATACAGGCTGCAGGGCAGTAACTACCATGAAAATTGGTTAAAATGGAGTAGATCAGCATTACTATGGCCATGCCATGGGCTAAGATTGCGTCGGTGACAGATCACAGCCGAAAAACAGCAGATTTTTGGTGGGAAAAGCTGAAACAGTGCATTGTGCGGGTGCCGGTGGCAGTTTCATGCCTTTCTGGACACCTTCCCCCTCGAATTGCATGGTTTTGTGATTCTAGGCCTCTGCATAGGCCTGTGTGGGCCCATTATGGCATTTGCATGCTAAAAGATAGGAAAACAGGCCATCCGGTCAGAATCGCCCTGGAGTTACCTGGGCTAAATGTCTGGGAAAAATACTTATTCACACTAGTAGAGCAGCATTTCCTGCGAAAATGATGAAAATCGCATCATTTATCAGCCCGCAAAATGCCAAAAACCTCCGTTGGCGCACTTTTGAGAAAAATTCCCCGCGTCATGGCAAATTAGGTTAGAGGACCGAAAGTGGCACTGAAAGATTTCCAGCATTCAGGGACATGACCCTGTGTCACACACCAGTTACATTGCATCAATACCAGCCCGATAATGGGTGGTGAAGTTTTGTCACCATGGCTACCAGTGTTACTTATGATGGCCTACTTTTACACTTACAGAAAACCAGTGATTATCAAATGGTTGCCCCCCCCCCCTTAGAATCCAATAATAAACAGGTGTCTGTTGAAACTCCAGTGTTCAACAAGCTGTAGAAAGGCAAAATATTACTAATTCAGGTAATTTCTATGCTAAATTTTATAAGTGGCGAAAACTTTATTATAAAAAGTTGAAAAGCAAGAATTATCTCAATCCCTAAACCCTAACCCCAAACCCTAACCCCAAACCCTAACCCCAAACCCTAACCCCAAACCCTAACCCCAACCCTAACCCTAACCCCAACCCTAACCCCAACCCCAAACCCTAACCCTAACCTGGACTTTTTTTTTTTCTTCATTTGCATGAATTACACAAATCAAAAAATTTTTGCAGGCCTAATGACAGGATACACCCCCGCTCCCTTTTGTTATTCCCATAATATAGGCTTCCCCCCATTTTCCCCCATTATGCCCCCTGCTTCCCCCCTCTTCCCCCACTAACCCCCGCTTACCCCCCACTAGCCCCCGCTTATCCCCCACTTGCCCCCGCTAACACCCCGCTTCCCCCCGTTTATCCCCCACTTGCCCCCGCTTCCCCCCGCTTACCCCCCACTTCCCCCACTAGCCCCCGCTTTCCCCCCACTTCTGCCCAAGTTGCCTCTCGCTAGCCCCCGGTTACCCCAACTTAGGCCTACCCCATCTTGCACCCCACTTCTCCCCACTTGCCCCTACTTAATAATAATAATAATAATAACTAGAAATCGGGTAACCGCGATGCGGTGACAAAACTTCACCTTTCATAGTAATTATTGGCAATGAAATATAAGTGAGAAAACACGGAAATGATATTGGAAATAATATTGGAAATAATATTGGAAATGATATTGGAAATGATATTGGAAATGATATTGGAAATGATATTGGAACTGATATTGGAACTGACATTGGACATGAACTTGAACATGAACATGAACTTGAACATGAACTTGAACATGAACTTGAACATGAATGTAATTGCACACGTCTTGCACATGTAATATGCAATATCACACAAAATATCACTTGAAATATTATGAAGTATCACATGCAAAGTTACATGCAATGTATTAAACATACAATATCACTTGCAATATCATGCTAAATCATATCACATGCAATATCAATTTATTACCTGTAATTTTGCATGTCAATTAAAATGTACATAGTGTGCACAGATATTTGAAAGTACATATAAACAATCTGTCCATGGACTAGTCGTGATGTGACATATAGTCAGCAGACAAATAAAACCTGCAATAAACCCTTACTGAAACATTTCAATCGGCTTGTGGCCATACGCTGACTGATGCACTGACTCATACACTGACTGATACACTGACTGATACACTGACTGATACACTGACTGACTCAAAAATATTCTGAGGGACAGGGGATCTTTTAAATCGCCAGAGTTACAAGAAAAAATTCAGAGAATGAAAACAAGAGGAGGATTTGAGCTTCATGAATATATATATAGAGAATAACATGGACCAATACATGGACAGTGCATGGACAGTACATTGACCTGTACATTGACCAGTACATGGACCAGTACATGAACCAGTACATGAACCAGTACATCAACCAGTTACATCAACCAGTTACATCAACCAGTTACATCAACCAGTTACATCAACCAGTTACATCAACCAGTTACATCAACCAGTTACATCAATTAGAGTTACTGCTGATTGAAACTGGCACCATTCTCATATTGGAATTTCAGGAATTTCTTGGCTAAAGTACTTCTAGTCCTGAAAACATTTGGAAATGACTGCAATTTCTGAAAACATACAATTTTCAGGGTCCGGCGATCTCTTTATCCGCCCATGATACAAGAAAATGTTCCAATATAAAAGCTAGAGCAGAATTTTGGCTTTCCAAATCTATTTTCAGATTCTCTGTTACTTTATCAGAACCGGAGATACGACTGATTCAAATAATGGTACAATTCAGAAATATTGACTTCAGAAATTACTGAAAAAATGTATTTTTTAACTTAAAATTACTCTAGAACCAAAACGGTTCAATGGAAACATATATAACTTGCCAGTTTTATGTAAACGAAGGATGGCAATACGCTCAGATAGCTTCATTAAAATAAAATGATTATTTCCTTGTCAAAACTATGATAAATTGTGAAAATTTGACAAAAAACATTAATTTTTCAGGGTCCGGTGATCTTTTTAACCGTCAGAGCTCTTCAAATATGCCAGCTAGAGGTGAAAGCGTGCTTTCCGAATCTGTTTTCAGATTTTCTGTAACTTAAATAGGACCGGATATAGAGCGGATTGAAATGATGGCTCAACTCAGAAATATGGCCTTTAAGATATTCCTGAAAATATGCAGTTTTAACTGGAAATCACTCTAGAACTAATACGGTTCAATGAGGATATATATAACTTGGCAGGATTATGTAAATAGAAGTTAGAAATATGTCTAGACAGGTTCATCACAAAAGGATGATTCCGTCCCTGTCAAAATTGATAAATTGTGAAAATTTGACAAAAAGCATGAAATTTTCAGGGTCCGGCGATCTTTTAAACCGTCAGAGCTATGACAAAATGTTCAATATATGGAAACTAGAGAAGAATTTGGCCTTTCCAAATCCATTTTCAGATTCTCTGTAACTTTATTAGGACCGGAGATAAGGCCGATTGAAATTATGGTACAATTCAGAAATGTGGACTTCGGAAATTTCTGAAAAAATGTTGTTTTTCACTTAAAATTACTCTAGAACCAAAACGGTTCAATGGAAACATATATAACTTGGCAGGATTATGTAAACGAAGGATGGCAATACGCTCAGATAGCTTCATTAAAATAAAATGATTATTTCCTTGTCAAAACTATGATAAATTGTGAAAATTTGACAAAAAACATTAATTTTTCAGGGTCCGGTGATCTTTTTAACCGTCAGAGCTCTTCAAATATGCCAGCTAGAGGTGAAAGCGTGCTTTCCGAATCTGTTTTCAGATTTTCTGTAACTTAAATAGGACCGGATATAGAGCGGATTGAAATGATGGCTCAACTCAGAAATATGGCCTTTAAGATATTCCTGAAAATATGCAGTTTTAACTGGAAATCACTCTAGAACCAATACGGTTCAATGAGGATATATATAACTTGGCAGGATTATGTAAATAGAAGTTAGAAATATGTCTAGACAGGTTCATCACAAAAGGATGATTCCGTCCCTGTCAAAAATTGATAAATTGTGAAAATTTGACAAAAAGCATGAAATTTTCAGGGTCCGGCGATCTTTTAAACCGTCAGAGCTATGACAAAATGTTCAATATATGGAAACTAGAGAAGAATTTGGCCTTTCCAAATCCATTTTCAGCTTCTCTGTAACTTTATTAGGACCGGAGATAAGGCCGATTGAAATTATGGTACAATTCAGAAATGTGGACTTCGGAAATTTCTGAAAAAATGTTGTTTTTCACTTAAAATTACTCTAGAACCAAAACGGTTCAATGGAAACATATATAACTTGGCAGGATTATGTGAACGAAAGATGAAAGTATGCTCAAATAGCTTCATTGAAACAAAATGATTATTTCCTTGTCAAAATGATGATAAATTGTGAAAATTTGACAAAAAACATGAAATTTTCAGGGTCCGGCGATCTTTTAAACCGTCAGAGCTACGACAAAAAGTTCAGAAAACGAAAACTAGAGGAGAATTTGGTCTTTTCAAATCTGTTTTCAGATTCTCTGTAACTTAATAAGGACCGGAGCTACAGGCGATCGAAATAACGCTATCATTGAGAAATGTGAAAAAATATCGTTAATTTTTCCCTAATTTTTTGACCTTGTGACCTTTACGGTCTAACGTAGGTTAATCCGAGGACCTTGAAAATTTATACGCTGCCTCTAGACTATTGTAGCAAGTTTGTGTGACATTTTTGTAACAATATTTTGATTCCTTGCCTGTGTAAAAAAATCAAATGTCAAAATAGTAAAATTTTTCATCATGTTTGACCTTGAATTTGACCTTGAAAATAAGTTTCTAGGTCAAAACAAATATAATTTTCAGAATCAGGATGCAAAAATGGGGGGATCAATTAATTATTGTAACTCTCTGGAATCGATATTTCCATGTCAAAAACGCAATAATTTGTCATTTTTCAACGTTCTCCGGTTTGCGATATTTGGAATTTTGTGGAAAATTAAGGTAAAATGTTAGAGGACTTTGGATTACATATTCTAAATGCACATATTATTGTCTGTCTATAGATAATATATCAAGGTGATATCTTGAAAAAAACATAATTTTCAGAATTTTTGAAAATAAGCACTTTTTGCACTTTGAAGAGCCAAATGACCTTGAAAAATGAGGTCAAGGTCAAATTTGAAGGTGGATATTGGGGTTTTGGGTTCTACTTTGGGGGGGTTCACTATACATTGTTATGGCCTAAAATCGATATTTCAAGGTGAGACACCCAAGGTCACCTGTTTTGATGACGCGGTCAATCTTTAAAATTACGTAACTCAAAAACTAAGTATGGCATCATCACCACAGTCCTTTCCGCAATGCGTAAGTCATTCGGGCAACTTTTGGTGTCATGCTTGTAACTCTGTGACTAGCGGATCCTGGCTTTGCCTACCGACACCTCTGGGAGTGAAATGGCACCTGTACAATATTGACCTTGACCTACTTTCTTGAAATTGGGTCAGATTATGTAATTTACATGTAGGACATGTAATTGAAATGGGAAATGAAATTTGCCTGTAACTTTGCGTGATATGATCATTAAAGTAAATGAAAAAACTGACTTTGAAGTGGCCTGTGACCTTGAAAAATAGGTCAAGGTCATTCCGATTTTGGCAGTGTAATATGGTCATGTAATACTCCGTATGTGATTTTTTTGAGATTTTTTTGAAGAAATTTTTGTCTGGAAAAATAATAAATAATAACTAGTATAACTGATATTGCCGTACGGCAATATCGGATAATCCCCCGCGCCCCCCCTGTCTCCCCTTCCCTGCTTACTCTCCCCTTCCAATTCATGTCCTTCATGATGAATTCTTAAAAGCACGTATGAACGCTGCAATGTTGTTGGAGCATATGCCTATCAAATCTCTTGACTGCCAGACACACCTGTGGTGGCCAAGGGTACGACCCTGCAAGCAGTGCGTGTTGAGTAAACCCTAACCCTAACCCTAATGGCTTGCTGCAGGCAAACCATAAGAGTTGGGGAGATGTGCCTACATGGAAAAATCAGGCAATAAATTAGGAACATGTCATTGCATTTTCATCTGATTTGAAACATAAATGCAGGAGTTATAGTGGCTTATATAAGATCATCTATGTAAAATTGGCTATTACTATGAGCTGTATGGCCTTGGAGGACAGTAAAGGCGATAATTTTAAGCATCTTTTGGTATTAATTTCATGAAATTTGAATAACCGGAAGCTGAGCAATTTATATTTGAAGTTTGAAAATTAAAAAAATTCTCTAGGACAAACTATTTAATGTAGGTAATTTATGTTTGGGGACAATATGGAGGGCTGATATGGGTAGCCCACATAAAATAATGATGGACGTACATGAAGAATTACATTGACTTTTTGAGCTGAAAAGGTTTTTTGGGCCTAAAAAGTGACATGAAATTTTCAATGTCCGACGCGATTCTACGCTGCGCGCCTGACACTATTATGCTATACACCATTGGAAAGCTGAGAAACAGACCTTTCTTGTGATATGTGAAACTAGTCTGTATCTGCAATAGGGACTGAGCTATGGCCACTTGAATTTTGAGTTTTTGTGCGTCCGTAGCGCACAGACCGTTTGTCCGAGCGGTCCGTAACTTTGTGAAGTTGGTACACTAGGCTAGGTCTGTAAGCACGCCCATTTTCAGCTTTCTACGAGCATTCCTTCCCTGTTTTTCAGAAAAATTTTGGCCAGTTTTCGGGATGTCGATTTTTCAAAAAATCATATCTTGAAATGTGTTCATGAAATCTCCAGGAGACGCCTTTCTGCACTGGAGACTTTGTCAAGGTATCTTAGAAAAAATCAACAGGTCTCAGTTATGCTTAGGTTCTCAGAAACCTGCGCCGGAATTTTTTTTTGTAATTTGCTCATTACTCATAAGTGTCTTGAAATTTGATCATGAAATTTTGTGAGTGATAGCACGCACGGGAGTTGCATATCATACTTCACTTGTAAACCAATATCTTGAATAGTTTTGAAGTAATCGCAGTTTTCCTGAGCTGAATAATAATAATAATAATAACTAGAGAATAATTAAAATTGCACAGCAATTTTAAGATATGAATTCCCCTCCCCGTATTTCCTCCCTCCCTTGCCTTGCCTTCCATTCCCTGTCCTTCCAACCCTTCCTTTCCACTCTGTCCTCTTCCATTCCCTCGCAATCCGTTCCCTCAGCTTCCATTCCCTCCCTTTCCATTCCATAGCCAGGTGTCTTTTGGGCGCTATGTAGTCCATGTAAGCATAGAGTTGCGCATACTGACTCATATAGCGCTTAGCATGCAGCAAGGTGTGTAGTGAGCAATGATACCACCCTCAAAGCAATACAATGTGACTCTCAGCGAAACCTTAACTTTGATGAAACCCTAACCCTAATGATTTGTTATGGAAAAACCATAAGAGCTAGGAAGATGTGGTTATTTGCAAACAATAGGGCAACAAATGAGCAACATATCATATCAGTTTTAAGTGATTTGAAACATTATTGGAAGAGTTTATATTGGATTATGAAATTTGTGGTAGGGAGATGTCCTTACATGGAAAAATAGGGCAAAAAATTAGCAATGTGTCAAATTAGTTTTAATTGATTTCAATGAATTATTAATGAGTTATAATTGAATATGTGAAATTGCTTGTGTAAAATTGGCTATTAACTATGGGAATATGCCCTTGGAGCTCATAAGAGGGCATAATTTTACGTATTTTTTGGTGTTATTTTCATGAAATTTGAATGAATAGAAGCTGAGCAATCTAAATGTCAATTTTGAAATGAAAAAAATTCTCATGGAAAAAGTACTTCAAGTAGAAAAATTTCCTTTGGAGACATAATGCATGTCCACAATGAGTACCACATAAAAAATCGGCAGGAACATCCACGAAGAGCTTCATAGTTTTTTTGGGCAAAATAGCTTTCGGGAGGCCCAAAAAGTGACATAAAATTTTCAATGTCTGACGCGATTCGACACCGTACGTCCCAGAGGATATTGCTATACACCATTGGAAAGCTGACATTCTCAGGTTTTTAGAAATGTCCGTTTTTTCTTTGTAGGACTAATATTAAGGGAGATACAGTCCTGCAAAAAATCAACTTTTGCGGCCCTGTGGCACAAAAAGTATTAGACATGGGATGCCAAAATTTTGTGACATTGTTAGATTAGGTTAGGGCTGTATACACACACAAATTCAACTTAATTTGAGCATTTTTTCCTTGTTTTCTGGAGTTTGGAATGTCATTTTTCGGAATTCCGTTTTTTCAAAAAATCATAACTTTGAATTTTTTCAAGGGAATTCCTGTAGACTCCTTTCCGCACTGCGCCCTTCCTTGAACATTTTGTAAAAAAAATTTCAGTGCAAACCAAGCTCTGGTTTTCCCAAAACCGTTTCCACAAATTTGAAATGAATATTGTCTGTAATTCCGATGTTGTTTGTAATTCCGATGCGTAATTCCAGACACTTATAGGCTTTCATAGTTTCTATATCTTGCTGTTGTTTCATGAAGATATCTCAAACAGGTTATGAGTTATTCGACATTGAAAAAGTGTTAATAATAAGAAGAAAAAGAAGAAAAAACCAGCAATATCAAGATGAATTCCCCTACGGGGAATTCATAATAAAACGAACAATATCAATATAATCCCCCGCAAGCGGCGGGGGATTATAATAACTAGAGACCGGGTAACCGCGAAGCGGTGACAAAACTTCACCGCCTATAATCGGGGTGTTATTGGTACAAGGTAACTAAAGTAAGGGTATTAGGTTATGGGTCCGACTCCAAGCAATCTTTCAGAGCCACTTTCAGCCCTCAATATCAATTTCCTGTGACGGGGCGATTTTTTCTTGAAAAATGCAAAAACGGAGGTTTTTGGCAATTTGGGGGCTCAGAAATGATGCGATTTTCATCATTTTTGCAGGAAATGCTGCTCTACTAGTGAGGATTAGTAATGTGTCAAGACATTTGGCCCGAGTACGTTCAGGTTGATTCTGACCGGAAGGCCCATTTTCCTATCTTTTAGCATGCGAATGCCGTAATGGACCCACATAGGCCTATGCAAAGGCCTAGAATCACAAAACCATGCAATTCTAGGGGCAAGGGGTCCAGAAAGGCATTAAACTGCCACCGGCACCCCCACAATGCGGTGTTTCAGCTTTTCCCGCCAAAAATATGCGGTTTTTCTGTTTTGACCTGTTTCCGGGGCAATCCCGGTCCATGTCACAGCCATAGTGATGCTAATCTACTCCATTCTAACCAATTTCCATGCTATTTACTGGCCTGCAGCCTCAACTTCAAAGTTCACCTGCATTAAGTCAGCCAATCACAGCACAGCTTTTTGTTTACTGCGGGACTCGAAACCATAAGACATGTGTCGTCTGCTAGAATGGAGTCTTCTGCAAGTATTTCAGCTTGCAGGTTGCTTATATAACATAGAGAAGGCTTGAATTAGGTATATTTTGGCTTTCTACAGTATTAGACCACAGGAGTTTCAGCAAAAAGCATAATTCAAAGGGGGGGGGGGGTGCACCGTAGGATAATTGCTGGTTTTGATGACGCGGTCAATATTTAAAATTACGTAACTGCATAACCAAACATGGGATCACCACAGCCATAACCTACAGCACTGGCCCGGCCACCAAGCCAGCTTTTGGCCTCACTTTGAGAACCCTGGGGCTTACAGTTTCTGACATCTCGTGCGACAATTGCTTAGCACTAAAAATGGCCGTGGCCATTTTGGACCTGGACCTGCGTTTTCGGAAGTCTCACTTTGTAACTTGCAAAAAGCATGTGGAACCTAATAAAAGTGACAGAAACGGAATCCGGGCTTAACCGGATGAGATTTGGGCATTTCAAAAGTATGGAAAATCTGACTTCAAAGTGCTCTGCTACCTTGAAAAATGAATCAAGGTCAGCGAAACCGGGTGGGTGTCATACGGGCATGGTGGGCTTCCTTCATGAATTTTTTGAAAATTTTTCGAGGACCTTTTTTGGAAAGTACGAACGCAACTTGAATACTAGAGACCGGGTAACCGCGAAGCGGTGACAAAACTTCACCGCCTATAATCCGGGTGTTATTGGTACAATGTAACTAAAGTAAGGGTATTAGGTTATGGGTCCGACTCCAAGCAATCTTTCAGAGCCACTTTCAGCCCTCAAAATCAAATTCCTGTGACGGGGCGATTTTTTCTTGAAAAATGCAAAAACGGAGGTTTTTGGCAATTTGGGGGCTCAGAAATGATGCGATTTTCATCATTTTTGCAGAAAATGCTGCTCTACTAGTGAGGATTAGTAATGTGTCAAGACATTTGGCCCGAGTACGTTCAGGTTGATTCTGACCGGAAGGCCCATTTTCCTATCTTTTAGCATGCGAATGCCGTAATGGACCCACATAGGCCTATGCAAAGGCCTAGAATCACAAAACCATGCAATTCTAGGGGGAAGGGGTCCAGAAAGGCATTAAACTGCCACCGGCACCCCCACAATGCGGTGTTTCAGCTTTTCCCGCCAAAAATATGCGGTTTTTCTGTTTTGACCTGTTTCCGGGGCAATCCCGGTCCATGTCACAGCCATAGTGATGCTAATCTACACCATTCTAACCAATTTCCATGCTATTTACTGGCCTGCAGCCTCAACTTCAAAGTTCACCTGCATTAAGTCAGCCAATCACAGCACAGCTTTTTGTTTACTGCGGGACTCGAAACCATAAGACATGTGTCGTCTGCTAGAATGGAGTCTTCTGCAAGTATTTCAGCTTGCAGGTTGCTTATATAACATAGAGAAGGCTTGAATTAGGTATATTTTGGCTTTCTACAGTATTAGACCACAGGAGTTTCAGCAAAAGGCGTAATTCAAAGGGGGGGGGGGGGTGCACCGTTTGATAATTGCTGGTTTTGATGACGCGGTCAATATTTAAAATTACGTAACTGCATAACCAAACATGGGATCACCACAGTTATAACTTACAGCACTGGCCCGGCCACCAAGGCAGCTTTTGGCCTCACTTTGAAAACCCTGGGGCTTACGGTTTCTGACATCTCGTGCGACAATCGCTTAGCACTAAAAATGGCCGTAGCCATCTTGGACCTGGACCTGCGTTTTCGGAAGTCTCACTTTGTAACTTGCAAAAAGCATGTGGAACCTAATAAAAGTGACAGAAACGAAATCCGGGCGTAACCGGATGAGATTTGGGCATTTCAAAAGTATGGAAAATCTGACTTCAAAGTGCTCTGCAACCTTGAAAAATGAATCAAGGTCGGCGAAACCGGGTGGGTGTCATACGGGCATGGTGGGCTTCCTTCATGAATTTTTTGAAAATTTTTCGAGGACCTTTTTTGGAAAGTACGAACGCAACTTGAATACTAGAGACCGGGTAACCGCGAAGCGGTGACAAAACTTCACCGCCTATAATCGGGGTGTTATTGGTACAATGTAACTAAAGTAAGGGTATTAGGTTATGGGTCCGACTCCAAGCAATCTTTCAGAGCCACTTTCAGCCCTCAAAATCAATTTCCTGTGACGGGGCGATTTTTTCTTGAAAAATGCAAAAACGGAGGTTTTTGGCAATTTGGGGGCTCAGAAATGATGCGATTTTCATCATTTTTGCAGGAAATGCTGCTCTACTAGTGAGGATTAGTAATGTGTCAAGACATTTGGCCCGAGTACGTTCAGGTTGATTCTGACCGGAAGGCCCATTTTCCTATCTTTTAGCATGCGAATGCCGTAATGGACCCACATAGGCCTATGCAAAGGCCTAGAATCACAAAACCATGCAATTCTAGGGGGAAGGGGTCCAGAAAGGCATTAAACTGCCACCGGCACCCCCACAATGCGGTGTTTCAGCTTTTCCCGCCAAAAATATGCGGTTTTTCTGTTTTGACCTGTTTCCGGGGCAATCCCGGTCCATGTCACAGCCATAGTGATGCTAATCTACACCATTCTAACCAATTTCCATGCTATTTACTGGCCTGCAGCCTCAACTTCAAAGTTCACCTGCATTAAGTCAGCCAATCACAGCACAGCTTTTTGTTTACTGCGGGACTCGAAACCATAAGACATGTGTCGTCTGCTAGAATGGAGTCTTCTGCAAGTATTTCAGCTTGCAGGTTGCTTATATAACATAGAGAAGGCTTGAATTAGGTATATTTTGGCTTTCTACAGTATTAGACCACAGGAGTTTCAGCAAAAAGCATAATTCAAAGGGGGGGGGGGTGCACCGTTGGATAATTGCTGGTTTTGATGACGCGGTCAATATTTAAAATTACGTAACTGCATAACCAAACATGGGATCACCACAGCCATAACCTACAGCACTGGCCCGGCCACCAAGCCAGCTTTTGGCCTCACTTTGAGAACCCTGGGGCTTACAGTTTCTGACATCTCGTGCGACAATTGCTTAGCACTAAAAATGGCCGTGGCCATTTTGGACCTGGACCTGCGTTTTCGGAAGTCTCACTTTGTAACTTGCAAAAAGCATGTGGAACCTAATAAAAGTGACAGAAACGGAATCCGGGCTTAACCGGATGAGATTTGGGCATTTCAAAAGTATGGAAAATCTGACTTCAAAGTGCTCTGCTACCTTGAAAAATGAATCAAGGTCAGCGAAACCGGGTGGGTGTCATACGGGCATGGTGGGCTTCCTTCATGAATTTTTTGAAAATTTTTCGAGGACCTTTTTCGGAAAGTACGAACGCAACTTGAATACTAGAAATCGGGTAACCGCGAAGCGGTGACAAAACTTCACCCATCATGGTGATTATTGGCAATGAAATGAAAGTGAGAAAACACGGGAAATGATATTGGAAATGATGTTTGAAATGATAGTGGAAATGATGTTGGAAATGACATTTAAAATGACATTGGAAATGAACATGAACTTGAACATGAACTTGAACATGAACTTGAACATGAACTTGAACATGAACTTGAACATGAACTTGAACATGAACTTGAACATCAACCAGTACATCAACCAGTACATCAACCAGTACATCAACCAGTACATCGATTACAGTTACTGCTGATTGAAACTGGCACCGTTCTCATATTGGAATTTTAGGAATTTCTTGGCTAAATTACTTCTAGTCCTGAAAACTTGGAAATGACAGCAATTTCTGAAAACATACATTTTTCAGGGTCCGGCGATCTTTTTAACCGTCCGTGATACAAGAAAATGTTTGAATATAGAAGCTAGAGTAGAATTTTGGCTTTCCAAATCCATATTCACTTTCTCTATAACTTTATCAGAACCGGAGATACGACCAATTAAAATAATTGTACAATTCAGAAATATGGACTTCAGAAATTACTGAAAAAATGTATTTTTTAACTTAAAATTACTCTAGAACCAAAACGGTTCAATGGAAACATATATAACTTGCCAGTTTTATGTAAACAAAAGATGACAATATGCTCAGATAGCTTCATTAAAATGAAATGATTATTTTCTTGTCAAAATGATGATAAATTGTGAAAATTTGACAAAAAACATGAATTTTTCAGGGTCTGGCGATCTTTTTAACCGTCAGAGTTACAATAAAATGTTCAAATATGCCAGCTAGAGGTGAATGCGGGCTTTTCGAATCTGTTTTCAGATTTTCTGTAACTTAAATAGGACTGGAGATACAGCGGATTGAAATGATGGTACAACTCAGAAATATCGCCTTTAAGTTATGCCTGAAAATATGAAGTTTTAACTTGAAATCACTCTAGAACCAAAACGGTTCAATGGAGATATATCTAACTTGGCAGGATTATGTAAATAGAAGTTAGAAATATGTCTAGGTAGGTTCATCACAAAAGAATGATTCCTTCCCTGTCAAAAAATTGATAAAATTTGAAAATTTGACAAAAAACATGAAATTTTGAGGGTCCGGCGATCTTTTAAACTGTCAGAGCTATGACAAAATGTTCATATATGAAAACTAGAGGAGAATTTGGGCTTTCCAAATCTACTTTCTGATTTTCTGTAACTTAAAGTTGAATCCCACAGAGTACAGCTACTCCACCTATTGTACTCCATGTAACTAAACTGTTCAACAAAAATGCCCAGCTGGTGGCTCCCCCGCTTGGTCAAATTGTTCATATGCATTGGAAAAGCCACAGATTTTGAAAACAGAGTTAGGCTCACTCGAAGGCTTCTGGCTCAGCCAGGAATAATGGCACTAAACTATAAATACACACATTTTGGGTCCATATACAGGCCTACAATTCAATTTAACTTTCATAAAAATCGGAGAAGGAATCTTTGAGATATTCAAGTTTATTTAAAGGGGAATTATTTTTGTTGAACTGTTTTTCATAATTTTATCATATTGTACACCACGTAACTCTCAAAAAACATCGGTAACCCCCCTTCAAAAACTTGTTTTTCAATAAAGTGTATTTTCAGCTATATTCCTTTAATTTTTCATAAATATCTCGTGGATATTGTTGGGGTGACGCTGCTTTTCATTATAAATGCCACACTTTTTTAGTATTTTCCTGTATGTTTTAATGTAATGACACAAGATTTTGAAAAGATCATATTTAGAAAATTATGTTGGATAGCCCGTCTTTTTTTTTTTACGTTGGAAAGCTTTGGTTTTGAAGAACTTTTTGGCAAAGTTTCATGAATATTTCATGGATTTTAGATTTCTTGCCAAGTGTGGGATTCAACTTTAATTAGGACCGGAGCTATGGCCAATTGAAATAACGCTATAATTGAGAAATGTGAAAAAATGTCGTAAAATTTTCCCTAATTTTTTGACCTTGTGACCTTTACGGTCTCACGTAGGTTAATCAGAGGACCTTGAAAATTTACATGATGCCTCTAGACTATTGTAGCAAGTATGTGTGACATTTTTGCAACAATATTTTGATTCCTTGCCTGTGTAAAAAAATCAAATGTCAAAAAAGTAAAATTTTTCATCATATTTGACCTTGAATTTGACCTTGAAATTAATTATCTAGGTCAAAACAAATATGATTTGCAGAATCAGCATGTAAAAATGGGGGGATCAATTAATTGTTGTAACTCTCTCGGATCGATATTTCAATGTCAAAAACGCAATATTTTGTCAGTTTTCCAAATTCTCCGGTATGCAATATTTGGAATTTTGTAGAAAATTAAGGAAAAATGTTACTGGACTTTGGATTTCATATCCTAAATTGACATATTTTTGTCTGTCTTGAGAAAAAAAACCAAAGTGATATTGTGAAAAAAACATAGTTTTCAGAATTTTTGGAAATTAGCACTTTCTGCACTTTGACGGGCCAAATGACCTTGAAAAATGAGGTCAAGGTCAAATTTGAAGGTGGGTACGGGGGTTTTAGGGGTATCTTTGGGGGGGTTCACTATACATTGTTATGGCCTAAAATTGATATTTCAAGGTGAAATACCCAAGGTCACCTGTTTTGACGACACTGTCAATCTTTAAAATTACGTAACTCGAAAATTAAGTACAGGATCATCACAGAAGTGAGTTGCAGAAATGCACATGTCATTTGCGTAACTTTTGGTGTCATGCGTGTAACTTTCTGACTCGCGGATCCTGACTTCCCGTGCCGAGACCCATGGGAGTAAAATGGCACCTGTACAATGTTGACCTTGACCTACTTTCATGAAATTGGGTCAGATTATGTAAGTTACATGTAAGACATGTAGTTTATATGGAAAAAGAAATTTGCTTGTAATTACATGTGATACAGTTAATTAAAGTAAATGAAAAAACGAACTTTGAAATGACCTGTGACCTTGAAAAATAAGTCAAGGTCACCGAAACTGGGTGAGTGTAATTAGGTGACATGAACTTGGACATGTAAATGTACTTGCACATGTAACTGTACAGTCTTACACAAGCAATATTATATGAAATATCACATGCAATATCCCTTGTAATATTATGCAATATATTCAGGCAAGTTACATGCTAAGTAACATATAATATCACTTGCAATATCATGCACAATCATATCACATGCAATATCACATGTCAAAGGGTTTGTGGCCAGATGATACACTCATTACAGTGAATCGATTATCGAAGCGAAAGGGCTATCGATTATCGATCCCAAAAAAACCAAACCAATTCCCATCACTTCCACTAGAAATCATTAGCAATGAATGTCCATGTACTGCTTTTATACACATTTTACACTTCTTCACTGAGAGGCTGTCAAGTAAAAATACTTCTTTTTGCGCAGCTGCCTGGCAGTCATTTGGATAGATAAGCGAAAGATGGATTTTTAAGGGTAGACCGATCTTTTTACCGATTGAAGGCACATGAAAATGCATATGAAATACAGATAAGAGGAGAGTCAGGCAAATACATGGACGACTTGAGTAACATAAGGCCATCTATTTATACAATAAAAAAAAAAAAAAAAAAAAAAATACAATATTACAATATTTTAATAAAGCACTTCATGTATACAGGAAATGTTTCAGGTAATGTATATGATCAGATTGGAGATGTGTGCCTGAAAGGGAAGAGAAATGAATCTATCAATATGCATCTGTCATTCTTTTGAATCAAATCTATATTAGGTCTAGTTTATTAGAGGATGATATGGTAAAGCAACATACCGTGCTGTGGTTAGTGTTGTCTGAGGTCTTCGGATAGAGAATGTCAGTCGCCAGAGACTATCTGAATCATGTCGGCCTGCAAAGAAATATATAGAAACACATATTGAATATGTAACGACTATGAATATGTAACATATTTTGGGAGAAATTATAACTTAAACTTACCAGTGTTACAAACGCAGCAGAGGGTACAACCATCAAGGTCTCACCAATTGGATGTGCTGCGTAGGCCGGCCAATAGGACCAGCCTACCCACACAACATGCTTCTCCATCTGGGAGCATACATGTATTCGGATTGTGAACGGCAATTATTGTTGGTTAATTTGTTTTCGTTTCATTGAAGTTTTTAATTTCCTTTATAGCATCCTATTTTAGTATTCAGGTTTTTATGTTCCATTTCTGTATTCCATTTTTATATTCCACTTCAATATTCCGTTTCTATATTCCATTTCTATTTATTATATTCAGTTATTATATTCCGTAATAATATGGTACATTGTATTCCGTATTAATATTCCATTGTTATGTTCCATTAATATAATGTATAATGTAGTTGGCATTACATCAGGTGGATGTTTTATTACAATAAGTTTCACAAAATATCAATTTCTGTACAAGATTAATGTTATCTTCTACAGTAACTTTACATACAAGTCCATGCCATTGTCCATGAAGTTGCCCATTTGCATATCCATGTACTTTTCTGTTGTCAAACCAAATTCAGTGCAACATAACTGCCTCTTTTTATTCCAATAAGTGACTTTTCATATTCACATTTGTAATAATAAATATATTCTAAATGAGAGAGAGTTTATTTCCAATGCAAAATGAATGTCTTTGTCTACAGCACTTTCCTGTACACAAGTATGTACGCATTTGGACATGTATACGGCAGTCTTTCTTCCTTTACACAGTGATCATTACATTCATACCATCGAACAGCCGGGGGTATTTTGATGCAAGCTGTGTAGTGACCTTCTTTCGTTTTTCTGCCAATATGATTGATGACTGCAGTTAGATCATATTCTGTCCCATTCTTGGTTGTAAGATGTCTTTTCAGTTTCATGTTCCTCGTATTCTTGTCCTCTCCATTGAAATTGAATCGCACAAGGAGTAGTATCAAAACAGGAGGGCAATGTGACATAACTGCTTCCTTTTGTGTGTGTTGTGCTCCACAATTTGTGCAAGGGAAGTCACTCTGTTGTGTAGATTCTTCAAAGATGAGTTCAGAACTATGAAGGTACACTGCAACAAATCGGTTGAAATCATGAAGAGTTGTGACATGATTGCATTGTTCGCAGATTTGAGTTGTGACAAGATGATTGTCAAGTAGGTCTGTGACTGGTGACACATTCAAAGTTCTGTATTCCTCCCAAGTGCTTGGACTATTTTGACCGTGTAGAGCATTTACTTGGTGTCCAAATATGTGCATTGAATGGATTTGTGAAAGCAACCATGTGAGATATTCATGTGCATCTTGCTGATCTTGCCGTTTTACATCTTTGGGCCAGTCTACAGGGAGAAAGTCAGGTTTGAACATTGAATGAGGTTTTACAGGAAGACGACTTGAATAAAGCTGTTGTTTTAGCTGAGCAAGTGTCCTGGTTATTGGTTGATCGATATCAAACAGAGGCTGAAGGTCAGGGACTGCAAATAACATTTGTAAGACACTGTTAAGGAAGCAAGTGTTTCCAAAGTTGCATAATCCAGTTGGAATACTTCGGGTTTGCCTGTTTGAAACACCAGTTGTTGGAGTTGTCGAAGTTCTGTGTGAAGATGATGGGAATGCGCTTGCATTTTGTTGTGACATATTTTGCTTCTTTGGCTTCACAGGCCTTTTCTCATTAGTCGGTGGTGATTTATTTGGTTGTGCCATTTTTTTCGATCTTGTAACTCTGTGGCCGACATTTGCAGGTTTGCTTGGCTCTCGAACTTTTGCTGATTTGCCAACATCTTTAGGAGCAGCTGCATTAGGTGTGTGAGAAGATTCAGTCTCAGTTACTGAGAGTATTTCAGTTCGCACAGCATCATGGTCTGAATAATATGTAGGTATGACATCAGCTGCAACTTTCTTTGCAGTTTTTGTGTACACAGCATCAAGCAATGCTTCTTGTCTTGTAGGAGCTAGAACATTTTGTGTGTATCCATATTCACATGTCAAGATATCATGAATGCTGTGTGGAGGTTGACTGAGCAAGTTCTCATTGAAATCTCCAGCAATTACAATATTGTCAAAATGAGTAGTAGCAACAAAGTTGAGGAGACTCTGCAACAATGTTCGGAACTTCGGAATGGAAATCTGTTGTGATCTGTACACACTGATAAGCAAGTATTTGTCACCACTGGGTGTTGTTACTGCTAATGCTACATGCTCAATTCCATTGACATTTGTTTCGAGTCTGTTTGCTGAATGTGTATTCTTTACATACATCATGACACCGCCCTTGTCTTCAACTGATCGATCTTGCCTGTAAGGTACATATCCATCAAGGTGTATGTGGTCATCTGAATACTGCTTCTTGAGCCAAGTCTCATTAAACATCAGTACATCTGAGTGGAGTTCCGCATGATTCTTGATGTCCGAAAGTTTTGAATGCAAGCCTTGCACATTGTGATGGAGTACAGTTAACATGACATCATTGTGAGCATGTTGTTCTTTAAAGTCTGGTGGGGTGTTCATTGTTTCCAAGTGTTCATGGACATCTTCAGAGCGAAAGATTCTGGATGCATCGTAATTCCTGATGTACAGACCATTCATGCTTGTTACTCTGCTCAATGCAACATATGCTTGACCGGCAGCAAATATCCCAGCCATGTCTACGACACATTTGTCAACAGTCATTCCTTGCGTTTTGTGTATAGTGCAAGACCATGCAAGTTTCAGTGGAAACTGTCGGCGTGTAGTTGCCTTCCTATTTGACATGACTTGTTCATGCAAGTGTATGTTGTGTACCTGACCATCTCTGTCAAATTTGACTGACACATACTTTGTACTGTCTTCTGATGAGACATGTAAGTCCATAACAATTCCAAAAGCCCCATTCACAAGACCTTTTGACACATCCATATTTCTTGTCAACATAACACGTGCTCCCTTGGCTAATTGTAATTTGTCTAACAGATCATCATTTGATCCCTTTACGTGGTGATCGAGTCTCTTGATTTTTCCAGTACCTGGTTCCTTTTCATAGTCAGTGGCAAGTACATTAACTATGTCTGAGCACGTTTTTTGTATCATGGCCGTGTTGTGTTTGAGAACTTTGCTGTTTGTTGCAAATACATGAAGGGCATCTTCAGGCACATCTTCTCGATCACATCTGCTTTTCAAAGCTTCCTCATGTGCATTTGATAAGGGCTCATCTTTTGGGTGGATTCTGACTGAATTAAGCAGTTCAGCGAAGAACTGGTCATCTTTCTGTCGCATAATTTCATTCAATTCAACCATGTAAAAGAGATCATGCCAAATATCAGTTCCTTGACTTCTGTCTGGTTTCATCAGACTCTTTGCTTTGACGGGTGGTAATTGATAAAAGTCACCGACTGCTATCACACTAACATTTCCAAACCAAGCCTCTTTGTCAGTTGATCTCACTTGTTTCACCTGTCTTAGACGTCCATGAACATAGGAAAGAACCTTGCGATCTACCATTGATATTTCGTCAATAATGAGTAGTTTCAGGTTTCCAAGTGTTGCCATAAGTGTGTTCACTGTGTCATTTGTGAGTGGTTCGTATCGAAGCGGAAGTTTTGGTGGTATTTTGAAGGCTGAATGCAGAGTGTGTGCTCCTCCCAAATTACAAGCAGCTGTTCCAGTTGGGGCAGTAAGCAAAACAGTAGTGTCAAGTGGACTTTCTCCATTTCTCAGTATTTTACTCGCTTCATTGTATATACATTTAATCAGATGTGATTTGCCAACACCAGCTCCACCATTGGTAAACAAATGTATTGGTTTTGGTTTTGAACCTTGAGCTACTTGGACGCACCATTGCCGTATATAGTAAAAGACTTGTCTCTGTTTGGCATTCATTGTTTGCAGTAATCCTCGAGTAGAATCTCCTAATAGTTCATAAGAACAGAGAGAGTTTGGAGTAGATTCGTCTCGATTGTCATCTAAGTCGGGCATTTCATTTGGTCCAATTTCAACATCATCATTGAGTACATCATCACTATTTTCAAGGCGTTCTTGTTCAGAATTCGGCCCAATTTGTGCCCAGGCATCTTCCATTCGTCCATTTTGCTGTAGTTGTTGCCATGCTTCTTGCAAATGATCACTGATTTTGTCAAATTTGGCTTTGTTTGTGTTGATTATGGAAATCACAGATTCAAGCTCTTCTGAAGGTATCAGTCTGATGTGACCTGTCTCACAGAATTCCTGGAACATTTCAAAACCAGTCGGCTTCAGTGCTTCCTCTACTCTGTGTGGTAAGAACAGTTTCAGCAGTGACAAGTGGTGCTTTTCAGGTTCTTTGGTCGGAGAATGCTTTGGGAAACGGATAACTGCAGGTGGTGCTCTGGTACGTTTGATTATGTATCCCAAGTCATGTTGCAAAGCATGTGCATTTGGATTTTTTTTGGCAACTGCAGCTTCTCCTTCAGATTTTGAAGCAAATCTGTAGTATGATGCAAATTCTGCTTGACACATTTTGTCAAATTCACGCGTTAACGGTCTGGCTTTGTATTTGTCATACAGGCATGTTACCCAAATGTCATCACTATCACCATCAGTTTTTGCTTCATTCATAATGTGAATAAGTGGCTTTGAAAGGCGAACTTGATTTTCATCAGTTGGTATGAACATGGTATTGCGAGATGACTGCTTCAATGGCAAACCTCCAATTGTTCTCACTACTGCTTCCTGTACTGATACCTCACGATTTTCGAAATACACAAAGCCAAGCTTTTTCATTTGCGTTTTCAAGTCATCACTTGGTGATTCAGTCGCTAGTTCGAGTTTTGCTTCTCTCAAAAGTTCACCTAATTCATGTTCAGACTTGCTGATGTAGCTGAGAATGTACATAACACAGGAGTAAGCGTCTGTAATGAACTGAATGTCTGTGTTTGCGTTCCAGGTGGAAAGGATTGACTTAGGATATGGATTTATCCATACATCATCTGCATTTCTTTTCAAGTAGATAGTGGTCTTTTTTGTAAGTGATGCCAAAGCACTCACCAAGTCTGCATGGTTTTCAAAGCCTGCATCATTCAGTATTTCTTGAGTTGTAAGGCCTGAAACATCTCCACTGAGAATCTCCGAGAGATTTGTGAGGTATACTTCTGCAAGTGATTTATTCCATGACTTCTCAGATTTATTTTGCTGTGATGGATTGTTTGTGCTTTCTTTCGGTCTCACAATTGTTGTTTCTTCCATTATTGGCTTTGGAAAATTAAACCTGCATTCTTTTGAGCCTTTCTTGCATGACTTGGTATGTGATTTACTGTGTGTTTGGACAGCTTTTATAATCTCATGCAGTTCATTTGTTTCATCAACATTACTAACGCCAATGTACCTGTTGATAAATGATATCACTTCTGAATCTGGATTGACATCTATTTGTGGAGCATCTTCAATCCAAAACAAACAGTGAATGTGTGGAGCACCTCTTTGTTGAAATTCCACTCTGTAAAAGTAATCAGTAATCTTTCCAATTGGATTCGAAGGACTTTTCAACAGACGCATAAGAAGATTCACTCTGTGATAGAACATACGGACAGCTGTGACAGGATTGCTTCTGAGGATTTCACATTTCTCTTTGAAATCTAACAAGTTGAAATCTACCTCTTGCCCATTTTGCCGTGCGATTACCTCAACAATTTCTGGCCAGCGTGACAATTCAGCAGCAGTGAATGTGCAAAACCATGTTGGAATTCCTAATTGTCGTATCATGGCAAAAAGATCATTCATAGTTTTCTTCCAGTATTGAGGACTACCTCGCATAGAATCCATGTAACCAAATACATGATCCGAATTCATTAGCTTCATAAGTGTGTCTGTATCTGATAACATTGATGCTGTTATTTTGTTTCCACTGTGTGTCTTAGTGCCTTTACGGGTTTGAATAGAAATACCAGACAGAAGTTTCTCTAATTCCACTTGCGCTTGAGCATAAAAGATGTAATTTGAGTTCTTCGCAAATCTTAAATCATTTCCAAGTAATCTAGCTGCAAAGTATTTTGCCCTTGACAATTTCACTTCTCTTTCTTCATCCAAACCATTTACACCATGTGGAAATAAAGTTGGAAATGCTTTCATTTCATCATTTGGTGTGTCCAGTAACGAGTGAGGTTTGTTACCTTCAGCAGGTGCAATAGAAACGATTCGATTTTGTAACTCCTGCATTGCTTCAGCTCGTATATCAAGAGGCTCCAGGCAAGTGTCATGTCCAAGTCCACCTAATTCATTAGAAGTATCTTCTTCTGTTTCACAGGTGTTCTTATTAACATCATCATCATTTGTTGTGAGGTCTATTGGATGTTCATCAAGAATATTGTCTAGGTCTGTTTCACTTTCATCTGCCCATGTAGGGTCGAGTTCAACATCAGCATATAGAGGGTTAATTTCTTTCAATTTCCTCAAAGCATTTTCAACTTTCTTAAGATGTACCATTTTGAACTGAGCATGGCCACGATATTCCAATTTACGCTTTAGCTTGATTGCTAGAATTTGGGATTCCGACAATGGTCTTGGTAATGACTTCGTTGTCTGTTTTGGGTCACATCTTACACAGATTACAGGCCCTTTAATGCCAGGTTGCTGACCTTTCGGCAGAGGTACAATTTTCATGAAAGGAATTGACAGTGAAATCAACTGCTCTTCAAGTGTATTCAGATCAACAAATTCCTCGGGTATGGCACACATCTGGAGATTATTGGCTGCACATTGTGGTGGTATATTTCCTTGTTTCAAATGTCTATTGCATGTTGCGCAAATTACATAATCACCATTTGCTTCATCTTTGCTAACACAAGGTTGGGAACAGTCATCTGAGCACTTGTGTAGATTTGAAATTGTAATACACTTTTCAGCCAAAACTTGGTCATAGTTTTCCGGATAACACTTTGTAACCTGGTACGAGAATTCAAGTCTGTGACATGAACAACATACTCTTTCAGGACCCTCTAGACAACCAGTCGCAAATTCATCAACGACACTCTCAAGTTGAGTTCGATTTAGTTGCTTCTTTTGATACTGAGTGGCAGCTCTAGCCTTAACATCAGCTCTATGAAGTTCATTACTTTCATATTTGTGTCGACTTTGTTGTCGAACGTTGGCTCTGAACTCCTCATCTTTCTTATATTTGTCTTTGGATTGCTTTTGAACAAAGGCTCGGAACTCTTCATCACATTTATACTTGTCTTGTGAACGCTGTAGAACTTGTGCTCTGAACTCCTCATCTAATTCATACTTGTCTCGGGAATACTGTTGAACATTAGCCCTATGCTTGGAATCTGTTATGTACTTGTCTATAGACTGTTTCCTTTTATTATTCCTGTACTTGCAATCTTTTTCATACTTGGAACGGCCCGCTTGCCTTTTACTTAACTTCCTTTTTGCAGTTTTCCAGTAACTTTTTTTTGGTAATTCAAAGTCTTCATCACTACTGCTACAGCTCTGCTGTGATGGCAGTTCATAGTCCTCATCATCACTGCTACATGCCATAACTTCATCTGAATGACTTTTCAACTTTTTGCTTGGGGGTCCTGTGTTTTCATGTTCCTCTGAATGGCCATTGTCTGTTGCATCAGCATTAACATCACCATTAGAATTCTCATCATTTTGCTTTATTTTTGCTTTACGAATTTCCCGCAATGTTTTCGCGGACTTTCGCTTTCGTGGTGCCATGCTTACACAGGAATAACAAACTAAGTCAAAAATAACAACCTACGTCAGAAATTGTGCATCAATTTATCAATAAACGGACTGTCACATTTCACATCAATAGAAAGACTCACAGGTTATTGAATCTAGACAGACAAGCTAGGGTGGCATACACTTGATTTCAGCAAAATTACAATATAATAAGTATTACATATGAAAATGAGTTGTATTGTGCTACTTCATAATTTAATAAATATCAACTTTTATGTATTTTTTCATGTACATCTGTATTTATGACACAAGGAGCCAGGCAACACCAGCGGAAGATCAAGTACGTCTTTTGCCGTAATTTTTCTCGTAATTTCACTCGTAATTCTGCTTGTAATTTCTTTCGTGATTTTTTCCGGTTACACCATTTTATACGACCGAGGAGCCAGGCAACTCCAGCGGAAGATTTCCAGTTACACCTTTTTATACGACCGAGGAGCCAGGCAACTCCAGCGGAAGATTTCCAGTTACACCTTTTTATACGACCGAGGAGCCAGGCAACTCCAGCAGAAGATTTCCAGTTACACCTTTTTATACGACCGAGGAGCCAGGCAGCTCAATCGGAAGATTTCCAGTTACACCTTTTTATACGACCGAGGAGCCAGGCAACTCCAGCGGAAGATTTCCAGTTACACCTTTTTATACGACCGAGGAGCCAGGCAACTCCAGCGGAAGATTTCCAGTTACACCTTTTTATACGACCGAGGAGCCAGGCAACTCCAGCGGAAGATCAAGTAATTGCTGTCAATTAAAGCCAAGGAGCCAGCACACTCCAAGGCACTAAAGCTGTGTATACTTCACAGGGAGACAGCCAACTCCGAAGTGAAGGTCAAATAGTCCACAGACAGCAGACAAAGGGGGCCGAGACACACTGATTGTTCGGATGGCACCGAGCCCCAGAATCCGGGTATGGGTTACGTACAATTTAGATGATCAGTCTGAGAGACAAAGTTCTTCTTCAGTCTTCAGTACAACTGGACGACCACTTCACAAGACACCAGAGACGCACACTGAAACAGACACAAAAATGCCATTAAGTAAAACGTAAAATAAAGTGCAAAAACTTTAAGCGGTCTTGTATAATTTGTCTCTAAAAGAGAGGTCTTGTGACTAATAGTCTGAACATATCAAGAAGAAAAAGGAGTACAAGGTTGTCTTATTTTGGCAATTGAATTAAGGTAGCTCGATACTCTGTGACTGCATCATTTACACAAAATAACCCACAGCCAGGCAGACATGACCATAGTAGCGGAGCTCTGCCGAAGCTGCTTTAGCATCTTTTTACCTTCAGGAACTTCAGAAGATATTGTTATCACTTGGTTAAAATGTTGTCCGTCCGCCCCTGATGCGGATGTACGGCACGTGTTCTGAAAGTCGTAGCCAATGATCAGGTTTTCAGAGCTCAAATTTCATACCCTATGGTCAGGTTATTATATAGGCCCTATAGCCTATTTTATTGACATAGAAGAGAAAAAGTCATCAAAAAAGGGGTGAAAACTAAATAGCAATTAAGAATGACACCTAAAATTTGAGTTCAATGCAAATTAGACATTGCATGATTGCAATTTCAAAAGCAAAACACCATTGTGTGATGTCCAATTGAGAAGCATACCCTATGGTCAGGCTCTCAAGGCATCAAAAAATGACCCATGATCAGGAAATCCTCTTTAAATCCCTATCTTTTGAGCGGCACATAGGTATTATAACTTAAATGTGAGTGCCCCTCCCCCCCCCCCCGCCGGACGTCCGCCAGGTGGATAGATCATCTCTGGGCCGGCACTCGGTCTCTATTGAATGTACATGGATGAAATTTGGTGCACATATAGCCTGTATGGTGCAATTTGGTAAACACTCCCAATTTTATGGTGTAGTTGTAATATTCAAAAGGTGTGATTCGCTGAAGGTTTGCTACTGCGCAGCCTGCGCAGCCTACGTTTTTAATTCTGAGAATTCCATGTGTCAACTGCCTTCTTTGCCTTTTTTGCCACTTAAATTAGGGTTACAGACTCTGGTTGGGGGCATTACTATGCACTATGAAGAGGACTACAATTGTTTAGGGTTTCAACTTTATTCTCTGAACATAAATATTTGCAAGTAATTTTCAGGTCTTATTTCTGAAAAATGATTTGGTGATATAAATGGGGTTTTTTTTTTGTTTCCATCATCGAAGAATCCACTTTCTAATTTAATTATATTGTTCCACACTATTTTTAAATAAAAGACAAAGAAATAAAAAGTTATAGCTTGTCAATTCTTTTGCATTATCACTGCTTCACCACTGAGTACGTAATATACCTAACTATCTCCTGCAACAAATAGCCTCAAAATATTTTTTTATATTCATGATCTTTGATTGATCATCCACATTATATGTCAACCTATAATCATAAAGAAGATATTTGGTCACTTAAAATTCTTGTTAACTAATGATTTCTTGTCAAAAATTATCTCATACGTCTAATTGGGAGTACAGTAACATGATTTTCGGGAAACGGTAACATGATTTTTGGGAAACGGCAACGTGACAGTCACATGACTGTACTATTTGTACAAATTCAGTCACTTATTTTGTAGAAGAGGCAACTGTTCACATGAAATTAGTGTATTAGCACATTCTGGAAGTCTAGAAGTCTAGTGCTGCAGTGAAAACAGGTTAAAATTAATTTATCAGAGGTTTTTTTCTCTAGGAGTACGGTAACGCACATTGCTGTACTCAAGTGGAGCAGTGATTATGGTTTGTAAAAAAGTTAAAACCTTCAAAATCAAAACTGATATTCCAAGCAAGCTCTTGGCAAGTCCTTTAAATTAAATATATCTCTCTGAAATGGCAATTTCCTTAAACTTGTTTTCTTTAATTTTATACTCACAAAAGTTAATAAACAAATTGAGCTTTTCAGGTTTTGCATGGACTGACTTTCCTGTAGTTAGTTAGCTAGCCAGATTAATTTACTTCAGCAAAGCCTTCAGTTATTAAGTCAAACACACCCACAAAGCTGACAAATGAACAGGTTTTCAAGCATTTTATGCAAATGAGGCCGATTTCACTATTCTGCACATTCCCACAAGGTGTGATTCTTACATTGGAATATATCTCTCCAATTTTTTAAAGTGATACGTCATGGGTTTCAGAGAACTGAATTGTCTTGACAGAAAGCGCCGGTAAAGTTTTGAAGTGGAGAGAATACGTCTAGCTGATTGGCTGAGACACTAGGCCCGGTCCGCATTTTACTACGTACAACGCTAGCTGCATGTTGTGATGTGATTTCGCAGTCTGATTTTCCAGATTTGCCTCTGGCTTCTTGTCAGGAGGCTTATACTCAGCTTATCAGAGTCACTAAGAACATATAAGCGAAGGGCTTAAGCATCCTCAAAAAATAGGCAGGTGATCAGAAAATGTGTCAGTGCCAGGTTAGCAGCCAGTAAGATAACAGATAACATGAGGACAACCTGCCTGTTGCCTTGCAAAAACAGATTTATGAGGATGCATGCTGCCATCTTTGGGAAGTGATTATGATTAGTGGCTCCTAGGGTGTGGCTGATCCCCCGACAAATTATAACTTTCTCTTCAGACTTTTTTGGGCATGAGGGTCATCACAAAGAGTATTTTTGCCCAGTTTCATCAAATTCGAACATTGTCCTAGGGTGGCACATTTGAGTTGAAAATTTGAAGAAAAACACCAATTATGCCAAATTGAATGCAGTCCTGTACCATCCTTAACTATCCTGCGTTTCACTCTCTCACTGCCACCGGTTTTGTGCTAAATTTCTACCACATGGCAAACTCTCTAGTACTGCTGCTAATTCTTGTCTTGACAGATTTAATAACATCAGAAACTAGTTTTACTCCTCTGAATTATTATTACAGAATTACAAAGTCTCAATAACGTTCTTGCCATTGGAATATGAATCAAATGTGTCTCATGAGGAAACCCATATATCCATCCAAGAAAGTAACATTAGCCGGGTACAGATTAAGCAAATGCCTACTATCTTGGGTTTTTAGCATTTTCGATATACTCCAGATGGTAAAATGTTGCTCTGCAATTTCTAAATCTGGTGTCATATACAATGTATAACAGTCTCTCAAAGGATCTAGTGCTTATGGTATCAGCTGCTTTTCTCCAGTGCCTGTCAGGCAAAATTGCATCGAAATGAACGTTGCGCGCCATATTGTATGAGATATACCACATAGGCTCTAATTATTATTCAATTTGAAAAAGTGTTTTGAGCAGCAACCTCATCAATTTCTTGATACTTGTGTAAATAGCTAGTGTGCAAAAATCATTTTAAGGGGGAATTGCATTCATTCATGCAGCAAAGGTAACAACGATTCGATGTGGACAACGAAGTCTGCGAATTGTTAGATTTTCTTATCACTTTTCTAAGTGACTTTTTCAGGAATAACTATTTTCAAAGTATACCCTGTTCACCAATCCAGATGTCCTTGTGAGTGGCCCTTGGCTAATTCACGGCATACAATACTACCAATGTACAAGAAAAACAGGTCACACCCAGTTCCAACAACTCTCTATTCCTTTCAAATTTGTTAATCTCTTCCTTGAAATTGTTCGGTTAACGTTAAAATTAACTGCATTTTCTCTGTGGGAGAAAGATAACCAGTTGGAGGTACAAAAAAATATCCGGTTTAGTGTGCTATGAAAGAAATAACACCTGTTATCTATAGTTGGGTCATTCGGTCCAAGCAGTCACTGAGATTACACAGTGTCATAGGTCTCTGCTCTGTCCATAATTATTGGCAATATCATAAAAACAATCAGGGTGACACTGAGACTGGTCTTATGATTTACCTGATTATCAACAGCAAAGTTCACTACCTTTGACAAGAACACATCTCGGCCCAACAAAGCTTCATCTGCACCTAATGAGTATATGGTGCCTATAGATCTGTGCTTCAGCATCCAGGTGCTTGACAAACATAGACCATGGGTGGCAAATATGGCACCTTGTCACCTTGAAGCATCATAGCCATGCATCTACATTACTTAAATGTTGTGAACAGCAGAGATTTAATTAATACAATAATGTCTGTTCAACACAATTCATCAGTGATCAACATAGACCGTTATGCTAACATAATTTCAACATAGTGTAAAACTCTAACGTCATTTATTAGTATTTAGATTATTTAGAACCAGTGGACGTACCTCAGCTAACATCAATATATATTTTAACTATAAGTGGAGATACACTTTGGGTCAGAGAATGACAAAGACCATAGTTTGGGAATTAAATGCTCACCTTTGGACTTAAATTAAACCATTAAAATTGTACAAGTTGTGTAACCGGAAATAAGCCCTCTGTCTCAGCTAGCTTAAAAGCTTGTCACCTATGAAGCCCTATTGTAACTATTATTAAATACTCTTTGTGCGACCAAGTGGCCCTGTCCACCAATTGCTCATTGCAACATTTTGGCACTATAAAACTAAATTGCTGCTTTTAAAGTTACTATAACTTTATGTACCAAGTTGTTTGCTGGCTGACCACTGAGAACCAATTTCCTCATGGTAAATTGGCTTGGGTAATTTCTTTTTTTTTTAAGGAATATTTATTTGCCAGCCATAAACATTTGAATATGAAATAATGTCACAATGACTAAAATATGAAATTCAATGGTTTGTTTCCTGCTGTTGGTAGTGAGGGTTTCTCCATCTTTTCTCATGTCTCTCCAGGTTGCCGTTCTTTACCGCGATGTACTTTTCTATTGTTCGAATTTCCTCGATCCTCCTTATGAGTTCTTCCGATTACTCTCTTGTTTAAACGCCATGGTATAGGCAGGGCACTCATGATTCCATAATATTTCAAGAAATTTGTTTCAATGCCGTATTTTTCAGAAAATTGCCGGTAATCTAGAATGTTTCCGTGTTCTTCTTTCAAATCCTTAACGAAGTTGATACCTGCAGTTTGCCACGTTCTGTGATGTTGCACTTGGTTCCGAACTTTAATATGACTGTTATACCACAGAGGTTGCCCATTGATTTCTTCTTCATTGAGGTCATCTTGCTCTTTGTAACTGTAGTCTGCCCATTTCATCATGACTTCGCTCCAAAATCTGCTTCTTGGAAGTAGTTGATTTTGTTTGATGTCTTGTGTTGAAATATTACCTTTGATTCTATTGGAAATGTGGCGAGGGCGCAAGATGACCAATTGCTGTCTGGATTCCTTAAAATGCGTTGTATCCAGCTGATTTTCAGTGCAGTGTTTTGGTGTCTGATATCGGGCATTCCAATTCCGCCTTTGTCTCTGAAGTTCAGTATGACAGCTCGCTTGATTTTGTCCGGCTTGTTGTCCCATAGATATTGATAGAGCATCTTCTGTAATCTGTCTAGGATAGATTTGTTTGGAGATGGCAGAACTGACAGTTGGTAGACTAGTTGCGACTGGAGGTCCCTAATTACCAACTTATATACCTAGATTTCATCATATGAACAGCAAATACAATTTCAGGCACAAAATGTGACTAAGTTCCAGGTCTGACTGTGAACTTGCGTTCACTGGGAATCACTGTTGCAATCAGCGCATCCTGCATGCGCCATGTGGGCATGATGTGGCCTGAGGGGTATTCGAGTATTGATTTTCCCAGCCAACTGCAGTGTAAACCACCTTGATCAAAATACAAACTGGAATTAAATATATGTTGTGAAATTGACAGGTACTAGCTGCTCCCCTCAGCAGTGGTTACCTGGTGGGACTCAGGGTTGATCAGTGCGACGTCACGTCAGTGAGTGAACCGCAAGATTGCGTGAATTTGCTGATGACAAACAGTGATCTTAATATCATTTAAAACTGGTCAAAATACTACCGAATCGATCTAATTCCTTCAGGTACAGTCTATTATGTTGTCAAGACACATACTGCAAGTGAAACAATGGGGTTTTCGCTAATTTTGAGGAGGTTTTCGGTGTTTCAGGGCTTTTCCGAAATTTTCAGTACAACATAATACCGGGATGGCGCATGCCTCCGGAACAGTCACTACCCCCCCCCCCACTACCCCCCCCCCCAGGACTCAGCCCAGCCTACGGTACTGCTGGACGACAGTAATTCCACTTAATATATGTTGATTTTGCGTATTTTTGTAAGACACCAAAATATTTGAATACATGACATGACTCAACTTTGGAATAGGATAGAAGGTACAAGGAAGATTTCTCAGTCCAAGCCAATGATTCTGTGAAAATGATAAAACATTAGGCCAAATTGTTTTCCTACCAATGTGACATAACCAACTTGCTGAATTTTGTCAGATGCAGTGTATAGTATATGGCGAGGCATTGCAAATAATGATTTATAGTTTTACCTCAACTGCAATATTACCAATATCCCATTGACCTTACCTGTGTCTTCGTTAACTGTTCTCCAGCAAAACTAAAAGGCGACAAGCAGGACTCTTTGCAACAGAGCAGATAATCAAACGGCAATCACACAGCAAAAATGCAGTTGAAGCACAGAAAGGCAAAAATCCAGTAGGACGATGAACGGGAATATGATCTCTGAAAAATAATAAGACTACAATAAGTGGATGTTTATTTCAACAGAAAAATCAAAATTTTCCATGATGAACAAAAAAAAAAAAATTCTTTGCAGGTGGGCCCAATAGATCTCTTACAATTAACTGGCTAGGAATTGACACCGATACACAAATATTACACATGTACCGGTTCTTTTCTCCTGTTTGATAACCAAAACCGATGAAATACACTTTCAGTCCTTGCAATACTGCCCACAACATGCTTAATTTCCATGTAAAATTGGTAAAAAAAGACTCTATTAGGAAGAAAATCCGAAAAATTGTGACAAAACATTAGCCGTTCACCAAGTTTGCAATGTAAGGAGAAATACCAACCATAGAGGGTAATTTAATGACATATTTACAACTGCTTGTAACATCCTTACTCAGATGTTGATAGTAGCATTCTGTAAAGTTATCCCAGGATAACAATAATAACAGCAAAGAGATGTAATACACATATGGATCGGCAAGTGTTATAAGATTTAAATATATGGTATAACATCAAATTTCAGTTATTGAAATTATTATACAGCATTTATTATTATACAGCATTTATATAGCGCCATAATCACAGATACTCTGTGCTCTATGGCACTTTACAATGTATATTACAATTTATTGTGAACAGCTCAGCATTCAATCTTCAGTGCCTCAGGAATCAGAGCCAGTTCTTATCCATTCTTGTTTGGAGCTCCTGTGCTGTCCGTGCCTTCTTGTGGAGTCTGGCTGGAGGTGTTGCTGCCCACACCTTACAGGAGGGTAACCCCTGCCTACACAAGTGGCCACCCTCCCCGGCCACAGCCACAACCAACTCACTCCAATTGAGTTCCAGGACAGGGGTTCGAACCCGCGTCCTCAAGTGCCAGTGGATTCGCAGTCAAGTGATAATATATTACAGTTTCAAACTAAACAGGATTTGTTTATACACTATGCAATTTAGTGAGTTTAGGGCTATGGCAAATGTTGCCCCAAATTTCCAATTCAGCGTCAGAGTTACTTCGGCCAACCCAGGAAATGGCAATTGGCAAGATTTGGAACAGTTTGTAGTTAATAGCAGTCAAGGTGTTATAAACAGTGTAAGAAATAGGGGAGAGAGGGGCACAGTGAGACTTTTTTTTTATTTTCAAGTCATCCAAAATGTTGGCAGTAACGAGTTAAATGAGATCAGGTCCACATGATAGATTATAACGTTGGGTATATTGTCAAGTAGTTTCAGGATCCTACCTTTCACAGGTTTGGAGAAACTTTGAGTGATGTCCGTGCTCGTTAAGACAGCAGGCGGGGCACAGTGAGACAGGGCATCGGCTGCCATAACCGCCAATCATTAGGACCTGCTGAATTGTTCTATCAATTCTTGCTGCAGAAACTACCTTACTCCAATAAAAGCAGCTGGCTAGGTGATTTTTTATGTCCTTTTTTGAGCATGAGCCTGGTTGCCATACCCTCTGCAGCATCTGCTTGGCTGTGACAGCAGATTATACCAGCGTGACGGTGCTGCCTCTAGTGGCAGATATCAGAACTACGGTAAACCGAATTACCCGTCGGCTTGACGGTACGGTGAACCTTTACGTCCGTGGTTTATTCGTACCGCAATAAACCGTTTCACCTCTATCAGTGAGTTACGCAAAAAATTGAAAATTACAATAGAAATGTAAAATGTCATACGATTGAAAAACATAGGCTGCATAGCAGCAAACCTTCAGCGTAAGACATCTTTAAAAGACACAGTTACACCATAAAAGTGATATGTGTATGTAAGTAATATAAATTGTGGCCGAGCCTTCGAATGGAATTATCCATATGCCTGCTGGCCTGCAGATCATCTGCCCCCCCTACCTGGTGGGGTATGTAAAACCATGGAAATGCCCAACTGGACTTATTAACACAAATTACAGTGCAGTTTTATGTATGTACAAGGAATATGTTGTGAGTTGTGGATTGGAAACCAAAAAGTATTTATTTATATGAATATTTTTCAAAATCTTTCTAAAAATTTCAAAGTGTGTCAAAAGCAGGGGCATATCTAGAAATGGCCTGAGGGGGGGGGGCCATTATATGGAGTGAATACGGGGTGCTCCGCGGCTTTTCCTATCTTTTCCATGTTCACTTTTGGCCTGGGGGGGGCATGACCCAATACCCCCCCCCCTAAATATGCCATGCACTGGTCAAAAGTACCTATCAATCAGACCATCAAAAGGCAGTAAAAGATCATATCTTTCTAGGTAATATGTGAGATCAAATTTCATCCAGGTACATGCAAGAGCTCAGTTTTTGCCCGGAAACAGAACAATAATAATTTGTAGTATTTTTTCTCAATATTTCAAAAAGTATAGAATATCCATAAATAACACCATCAAAAGGCAAAGACCACATCACATAGGTGATATGCATATCAAACTTCATCCATGTACAATTGCTCATGCAATAGTTCAAAAGTTTTGGCTCAGAAATAAAAAAAAAAGGTTTTGATCAAATCAAATTTGCTTAGGCCATGGTTTTTTGATTCTTTGTTGCTTGGAACTTTCTCGAAGGCTTATGGACCAGCCGGTCGGTCGGCAAATAAAAAAAAATCGTTCAAGGCACCAATAATTTTATTTCCACATTTTCATAGGAGAGCAGTCGGTCGGATTAAAAAAATTAAAATTTTTCTCGTAAAAGTTGACTGCCTTAGAAAAAGTATTGGTCACCAAAAGCACTCTTTTTTAGATCGCATATCTCTATACATGCTGCGTGCTATTTGATATCTTGTACCCAGTAATAATTTCATGACTAATACTCAGTGATCCGGGTTTATCCTGTACATATACATGTACAAGCAGTGTTATCAGCCCAAGTCATTGGATGAGTCATATCACTCGCATGTCTCCCAATGCTAAAATCACCACTCATTTTTTTATATGATGTCCTTAAACTGACAAATTTCATCTGTTGTCTTTCTCTGGTTGTAATATTGTGTAATTTCACATTTGTAAGAGGCAAGAGCAGGCCTAATATTTGCTAATCTATCTGTATCTGTCTATCTATCTGTCTATTCCTATTTCTTCATTTCTCTTCACACAATTAGGTTAATTACCTCTGCAACGTACACATATTATAAGTTTTGAATTTATAGCCTACAGTTCACTTTGACAACCAACACTGGTCCATCATAAGAAACCAAAGCTGATGTGATTAAGAAAGGAAGTACAAGTAAAACAGTGCTATATCATAACCTGCCTAGGTACAATCAAATCTTTTCTTGTTAATTGGTGTCAGGGCAATGCAACACCAAGAGAGAGCAGGGGTGGACTGGCCCCACAGTGGGCCCTTGGGCAAACTCATTGGCGGCCCCCTATTATCGCAATAGCGGCAATGTGTTCAAAATTCATTCCTTCATCAAAAACCATTGTATTTACAGTACACAGATTGTTCTTACCTGCATGATATAATATGAAATTATCAATATAATAATAGTATATAACATGTATAATATGAAATTACGCAAACGATTATGTACAATAATAGGGAGTGGGCCCTTGCTTGTCTAATATCACTAATTTGAAAATTATCATCATGCAGAAGGGGGCATAGGGGGCCCATGCCCTCTGACACCATTTCGAGCAAAATATTAGAAACTACAAGGAGGGCTCACAAAAGTCCAGGCATAATATCGGGGCACCTCCAAGTGGACTATATCTGGATCCGAAACTGAACTGCTTCATTGTTAATTATGCTTGTCAAGTTTTAATTGGAGATTTTTTTATATTTATTAGGCCCAGAATTCGATTTTGACCTCTTTTATGTTGTTTTTGATAATTCAACTTTTTAAGGGTTGGTGGTGGGCCCCCCTCAGGTCGTGAGCCCCAAGGCACTGCCCTCTGGCCCATAGAGCCAGTCCGCCCTTGAGAGAGAGTGAGATCATGATGGCAATTTGTGGACGATAATTGGGGCATTAGCGTATGTCTTATAGCTTTGAAAGTTGCGGTGGCGGTAGGCCAATAAATAAAATGTAAGAAGACAATTTATTTTTTGAGCGGCAAGGATGCTATTAGAACGGCGGTTTCACGTAACAAGGATTCAATAAACCATGGCCTTAATATCTCCAAAATCATAGAATACACATCAATCAGACCATCAAAAGGCACAATTGAACAATGAAGGTTATTGTGTACCAAATTTCATATATGTACATAGTATAGGGACCGAGTCTCAATCCGGAAATGAAACAAATATCTTTTTTGATATTTTAAAAGTATGGATTAGACCATCAAAAAGCACAACTAGACCATATAGGCTATATGTGTACCAAATTTCATCCATGTGCATGCAATAGGGGCTGAGTTCTTGCCCGGAAACTATCTATCCGCCTGCCGCCTGACCGCCCGGATGCCCGACCGGTGAACGGACAACATTTCACCAAAGTAATAAACTCCTTTCGCTGAAGGTAAAAATTGTTTTAAAATGACACCTTTTATGACTGGTAGCATATCTTACATCCTTGTGACCTAAAAACAGGGGTATGTTCACACTATGTCATTCTGAATTAGTAGGCAGTACCGTCCTGGACATAAGTTCTGTCGCATGACACATGTCACATACACAATTGTCAATAATTTGACTTCTGCTGGACAGATTTCAATGAGACATGGCTTAAATCCAAGCTAATATCTCTACCACTTGCTTACGTGGTGAAAATTAAGTTTTGTCTCAGTGTGAATATTCTACAAGTTGATATTAAAAGTATGTCCGAAATGTGCTTGGACAAAAGTCCTGTCGCATGATAGAAGTAATGCTGAAGAATTGTGTAAATTAGAATTGTGTAAATTAAATTTGAAACAACTAAAATGATGCAAAACTGTCAAAAATGTCAGAGTATATAGTCATGATGCAACAGAATGACAAAAAACTGTTTTTCAACAATTATCTTATCCATGGGGTTCAACAAGGACTCGTATGAAAGATCAACACTAAACCAATGAAAATCATCAAAAGTTACAGATAATATAGACCAGCACTTTATAAAATTCATCAATGTTATTCCGAATTGTCTTCCCTGCCTTCTGTATTATTTTAGTGGGCATGGGATCAAGGAAATTCCGATTATTACTTTCCTGGTGACAGAGAAGGCATAACGAGACATGTCACAATGGCAAGAAAAATTAAAGTGGACACTACGCCAAAACAAACTATGCTGTTTGGCTTCAAAATTTCACTATGGCACTGGTTTACTATAATTGAGGACTAAAATTAATTCTTATTTAAGGCTACTGTTAATTCTAATGTCCCCCAGTAGTGCTGAGTACCGTGATACACCGTATCGAAATGAACCGGTTTTTTACGTCGATATGTGTACCGATATATCGTATGGCATTATACCGGTTAATCTTCAAAACTAACAATCCGTATATATTGCCGAAAATTGCTTAAAATCCACGTGGAGTCAGGTAATCTTTGAGCCGAAACACCGCTTTTTGTTTGCCGCAAAACGGCGCAATGTTGTAAACATGCCGTTTTGCGACGTCATGTCGTAAAATACAAGATGACGGCCCGAATTTTACTAAAAAAAGTTGTGAAAAATTGCTGAATTCTCAATAAATGCCGGTAAATCTATATAACGATAATATCCTGTATCATAAGGGTCGTATCACGATACGTATCGTATCGATAATCAGCTCACGATACTAAGCACTATCCCCCAGCCATCTCGTCCTAATTTTTGCTCCGATACAGTATTCTTTGTTTTGTCCAATTTCAGTATAGGCTGGATAAACCATGTCCATGTAAGTTTTAACAAAGTATTTACACAATTGGCTCAACTTTTGTGCAGTTATATTGTCATTTTGCATAAAAAATTGAACAAGAATCCGCGGATTCAAAACCGACCTAGCGCAATGAAATTGAAGGTGCCATTGCTTAAAGCACTGAGCAACTGATATTGGAAGATAGGAGAAATAGTTGATTGGAAGATGCTAGACTATTAGTATAGAATCAATGCAGTTTGAACAGATTTCAAAAAAGGAAAGATGGCTGCCAAAATGGCCACCATCTTGATTTCTCGACATGGTCCTCATCCATACCCACAGGTTAATACTTGTACCAAATTTCATATCTGTAAGTGAAATATTAAGGTCACTATGGTCAGTTCAAGAATGACAAAAGATGGCTGCCAAAATGGCTGCCAAAAAGTGGCTGCCATCTTAGATTTCTCAACATGTTCCCGACTGATACCAACAGCCCCATACCTGTTCCAAATTTCATAATTCTAAGCAAAATATAGAGGTCACAATGGGCAGTTCAAGAAATGAAGAAAGATGGCTGCCAAAATGGCCGCCATCTTTGATTTCTCAACATGTTCACAATCCATACCCACAGGCCCATACCTGTACCAAATTTCATAACTCTAAGCGAAATATTGAGGTCACTAATATTGAGGTCACTATTAGCAGTTCAATAAATAAAAAAAGATGTCTGCCAAAATGGCCACCACAAAATGGCCGCCATCATGGAATCTTGACATGTTCCAAATCCATACCCAGAGTTCCATACCTGTACCAAATTTCATAACTGTAAGTGAAATATTAAGGTCACAATGGGCAGTTCAAGAATGAAGAAAGATGGCTGCCAAAAGGGCCACCACAAAATGGCCGCCATCTTGAATTTCTCAACATGTTCACAATCCATACCCAGAGTCCCATACCTGTACCAAATTTCATAACTGTCAGGGAAATATTAAGGTCACAATGGGCAGTTCAAGAATGAAGAAAGATGGCTGCCAAAATGGCCGCCACAAAATGGCAGCCATCTTGGATTTCTCTACATGTTCCCAATCCATGCCCAGAGTCTCATACCTGTACCAAATTTCATAACTGTAAGTGAAATATTAAGGTCACAATGGGCAGTTCAAGAATGAAGAAAGATGGCTGCCAAAATGGCTGCCAAAATGGCAGCCATCTTGGATTTCTCGACATGTCCCAGATTCATGCCCGTGGTACCACACCTGTACCAAATTTCATTACTCTAAGTTGAAAACTAAGGTCACAAATGGACTTTTACACACATGTTGACAAGAAATGTTTACATGGACACATGGACATCGTTTACATGCTGCCAAAATGGCCGCCAAAATGGCAGCCATCTTGGATTTCTCAACATGTAGCAGATCCATGCCCATAGTACCATACCTGTACCAAATTTCATTACTCTAAGTTGAAAATTAAGGTCACAAATGAACTTTTACACACATGTTGACAAGAAATGTTGACATGGACACATGGACATGGTTTACATGAGTCCCCTTTCACTACCCACCCCCCTCTAATAACCGACGTTAGGTCGGTTAAAAATGAATTACTTAGCGCCTTGGCCTGTCCCGCCCAAAGATACAACCATGTGCAAAAGTACAAAAACCCGATTTATCCCTAACAGAATACACAGAAATGTTCCAAATTACAAGCACCATCAAATTCAGGCCAAAAATAATGATCCTTGGAATACAGTGCCAACTTGGTCGCTTTGTTAAATTTTTGACTAATTGGGAGGCTTCCTTTTGCATATTCTCCGTCAGCTACATTAGTCCAGGAGCTTATGGGGAAATAAGGGGTGGATTGTGCAGGTTTGTCCACAGGCATGAAATTTGGCACACATGTTGCTGAGGGTATATAGATTAGGGATGGACACCGTTTGCCAAGTTCGATACGATACGTACCGTCGATACGTTTTTTTCGGTTTTCGGTTCGTATCGCGAATTCAGTGGGCTGCAACATGGGCGAAGGTCCGTTAATGTTTTTTGCGCAATTTTTCGCATTTCTTTGCTTAATAAAGTCGTTTTTGACTGTTTTACATGGAAATTAAGCATGTGGAGGGTAGAATTGGATCGAACTGAAACTATATTTCATCGATTTCGGTTATCAAACCGGCGGAAAAAACAGGTACGGTCGATATACCGTGAACCGGTGTCCATCCCTAATATAGATTCAAATTTTTGAGGGCGCCGGAGCGGGCGCTTGTTTGGGTTGCCATGGCAACAAATTCAAAATGGCCACCGCTCGATATCTAATTTTGAGTATCATTCGGTAACAAAAAGTCATTGGATTGCAAATAATAGCTCTAAATATATGTTTTTGATGCCAGGGATTCTGATTCTGCCATTATTTTTCATGTCAAATACATACGTTTGTTTATAGAGCCAAAATTACCTGTATATTGGGGTTATAGAGCCTAGTCTATCGAAACTTTCAACATATTTTCAATTTCCATTATAACATTTCACTTTGACAAGAACCAAATTATCAATTATATATAACATGTACATTGATACCAAAGTAACCAATAAAAATGAATGTTGCAGAGAAGCGTATTACAAGGGTATTGTTAATGCAGCAGCATCTAGGCCTACACACTCCTTTTCTTTTGCACGTGCAGTTCCCGCCACTAAATCTTTCAAATCCACATCACTACATGATGCTAGCCAATAAGTTGTGTAGTATACCAAAAGAAACCTGTTGCTGTCTTTGTGTGTTGGCCAGTATGAAATCTATGATGTACTTATCCGCTTCTGCCTGTCATCGCACTACGTTGAAATCCTGAATTTTGTAAAGATACAATGGCGATATCTGTGCTCCAGCAATACATGCAAATGCTTCTTGGGTATATATCTGAGAGTTACTATCACACTACCAAGATATTTGTTTCATATGTGCAGTGACTGTGCACAGTCTGTCTTGTATGATTAACTTCAGTCGCATCTCACAAGTCTTGAATTGATTTGATTTGGTTTCTTGCAGGCTACAGCAGCCGCTCTATTGCGACTGGAGGGAGCAGGCTTAAACATTTCACTATATAGAGGTGCTGTATTTCACGTCCGCGCATACATGCATTCTTGAGGCAGCCCAGCACAGTTCTGCAGAGTTCTGCTGAGCGCGGACCTGAAAGGCAACTACCCTAGTGCCCCAGATGCCAAATCCATACCCAATTCAATTTGAATTTCAGTCTGCAGCCTCGCTATATAGCTCGCCTGCCTCTACAGTAGACTGCTGTCAAGAGTTTCTTAGTCATGATCCAACATGTGGCACATGGACTTTGTGGAGAGCCTTCCACCAATGATACTGCTCAGGGCAGCCGCAGAGCAGTCCGGGAAATAACCATCACGTGATGACAATTGCAATTCCAGCTAAGTCCTGGCCTGACAGGATGATTGAGTGTGTATGGTTGATCAGTTGGGTATCAAAAGCAAGTCTGATCCCTCTACACCCATCCTCATCACACAGCAGAATGACAGTAGCGGGACATATTCTATCCCATTTTGCGAGGTACCGCAAAGTCATCAGCAGCTGATGACAGTTTCCTAATTTCTCTGGAGCCTTCGGGTTCTTTTCCTCATTATATAATGGGTAAGCTTGCCAAAATTTATAGAGTTAGTTGATACTGTGATGCAACTTTATGCCAAGTTTTGAAGTGATAGTAGCAGCAGTTATTTTTAAATAGCCTGTCAAAGATGATTTTGGGCACTCCTTGGGTCATGGCTGGGCCATGACACCTTTAGAAGGTCATGGGAGAGAGATGACAGTGCTGGGGTGAGTGTCATTTGGGGCTGATGACATTGGTTGTCATGAGCAGATGGTAATTTCCTTGACTGCAGAGCAGTACCCATGGGCAGAGGATAAGAGAACATTGCTCAAGGTCCCCTGCCATTGCACCTTCACTTTTGTGATGATCACTGTATGATGAGTGATGACTAGGAGTCAGTCTATAAAATCAGCGGTGTCCAGGGACAATGAGTAGCCCCAAAATTGAACACTCCCTCTTATAGCTCATGGGCTTGGACTAAATGGAATTCAAGGGTTAGGGTTCGATCCTAAGCTCTTGAAACCTGGGTATGCGCTATCAAGCACTCTAAACCATTGGGTAACAAGTAACTACAGGAAACTCATTACATTGTGAATATGGTATGTCAAAACAATACTGAATTGTGATGGATCATTCTTCAGAAAGACCATGGTATTAGTATATGGAGGACAATTCTCCTAATCTGACCAAGGAGACTTTTTTTCCAAAAAATCATGCCACTCCCAAATGAAGTATGAAGGACAATACCAAGTGACCAAACATTTAGCTTGGTCGAGTTTGGCACAAGTTTGATTTGCTGGAATGTCACATATGTTTCTGCCAGTTCCAAGCGAATTCAAGTACATGAGAGACCGTCGACTCATGCAGAAGAAGCAGTCCTATAACACAGGGCCGCTGGAAACCAAGATCTTGCCTGTTGAAAAAAAGAAAAACTTTTGACTTCTATATTCATCAGGAAAATGTGTACCTCCTTTTGTTTACTGTCTAAAATATTGGCTGCAATTCCCACCATGCCTGTGTTTATCCTACCAGTACATTGACGAACAACCATTTTGAAGCTGTCATAAGGGAAGGTGTCCTAAGAACTACGGTGAACAGCACCCCAACAACTGGAAATGGACCACCAGTGTCTTGCCAAGGATAACTAAAATTGCATGTAGCATCTTTTTTACATGTGGCTCAATAATGAACAATGAGGCTACTCCTTACCATCTACATGCACAAAGTCACAGTAGCCATTGTGTGAAATGTTAAACAGGTCGAATGTTGGTAAACGTTTTTGGATTTGCATTGAACTTGGCCTGACTTAAATATGAGTTTGTATATTTTGTACTGAAACTGGTAAATACATATCAAACCTGTGTCTAACTGAGCCTAGCCAGAGGAATGGTATTGGTGGGGTAAATGTGTAACATGTTGAGGACTCCCGCACTCTCTCCCATCTCATCAATCAACCTTCATGAGTACCAAGAACGGGGTTAGAGGCCTGCACTAACCATATCTGTCTAGCATTGTCTTCAGTGTGAGAATTTATTTTCCTTTGGTATTGGAATAACAGTGTCCTTGGTCAGCTTACAGGTAGGATAATACTGATACCTTGGTTCTTATGACAATTAATCCTCCACAACTGAATACCGTCTTGACACACTCCACGCATATAATTTCAAGATTTGTGGGATGTGGGTTTTGCAAAAGTCAATGAAACATGACACTGACAGTCTGTTCACAAGTAGAAATGAAAATCTCTTGGTAGTATCCTTTGGATACAGACTGTACCTGTCAACCCTCTCCCTCTGAACAAAAAACTCCACCATCGGTGGGAAAGCAAATAGACCAATGTATCAGAGGAAGAATACTATGGAATTGTCCATGAGCCATTAAATCAGACAGTGAGACACCATACACATGACAAATGACATGTAAAAAGCATTTCAGATTTAAAATTAAAATAAAGGAAAAATAAAGGTAGAAAGTCATTAATTTGTCACACCTGTTTATAATTAAGCATTAATATGTAATAAACATATTCTGCTTGTCTTTTAACCATTCAATTATTATACTGAAGAAAATAGTCCTCGATCTATCCCTTTGAAACTGATCACAACATTTTCCGACAGTCACTTGTCAATGTCATATTATTTCACTGATTCATTTGGCTTTCTATTTTGCCCCCCTCCCCTCCTAGGACTGCTATTCCTGCTCGCAATGTTTTTATTCTTTTCTTCTTCCCATTGAACTTCCATATGTTAGGAGCATTCCAAGTGAGAATTATGAAGTGGTGCTTTTGGAATGAAGCAATCTGAGATGCCTCAGATATATACCCAAGAATCATTTATGCTGGAGCACAGATAAAGGTTGTAACTGCAAACAAGTCTTTCTTCAAATCAATCGCCATTGCATTTTAAGGAAATCCAAGATTTCAATGGAAGGGGATGGCAAACAGGAGAGACATCATAGATGTCATACAGGCCAATACTTGAAACAGCAACAGATTTCTTTTGGTATACCATATATAAATCATTAGCATGCAACATGTAGCGCGGTGCATTTGAAAGATTTCGCGGAGGAGACTGCATACGCAAAAGAACCTGTAGTTGTGCACAAGGCACTTGTATTAACAATAACCATTTCTCCAACATTTGTTTGGTACTTTGTACAGAAGATATGTTGATCTATTTGTATTACATCAAGCTTGTGTTTATATTTTCTTGTCAAAACTTGATGAATTGCTACTAGGAAAAATTTGCCAGAGTTGAACAGTCTGGGAAATTACCATCATGTGATGACAATTGCAATTCCAGCTAAGTCCTGGCCCTGACAGGATGATTGAGTGTGTGGGGTTGATCAGTTGGGTATCAGAAGAAAGTCTGATCTCTGTGCACCCATCCTCATCACACAGCAGCATGTCAGTAGCGAGACTTAATTCTATCCTATTTTGCGAAATACTGCAAAGTCATCAGCAGCTGATGACAATTTCTTAATTTCTCTGGAGCCTTTCGGGTTCTTTTCCTCATTATGTAATGGATCAGCCTGTCAAACTTTATAGAGTTAGTTGATACTGTGATACAACTTTATACCAAGTTTGGAAGGGATAGTTGCGGTAGTTCTTTTTAAATAGCCTGTCAAAGATGATTTTGAGCACCGCCGAAGTCATGGCTGGGCCATGACACTTTGAGAGGGTCATGGGAGGGTGATGACAGAGCTTGGCTGTGTGTCATGTGGGGCTGAGGACATTGACTGTCATCAGCTGGTGATGATTTCCCTGACTGTTGAACTGAAGATATGCTGTGAATTTCGATAAAATAAGCTCTATAACCCCAATATACAGGTAATTTTGGCTCTATAGACCAAAATACGTGTTTGACATGAAAAATAATGGTAGAATCAGAATCACTGGCATCAAAACCATATATTTAGAGCTATTATTTGTAATCCTATGACCTTTTGTTACTGAGTTATACTCAAAATTAGATATCGAGCGGCGGCCATTTTGAATTTGTTGCAATGGCAACCCCGACGAGCGCCTGCTCCGGCGCCCTCAAAAATTTGAATTTATATACCCTCAGCAACATTTGTGCCAAATTTCATGCTTGTAGAAAAACCTGCACAATTATTCCCATAAGCTCCTGGACGACATTGGTTTATCTTCATCAGACGCCAACCAAAATTAAGCTAGACGCAGGGATGATCATTGGAAAGAAATTGATGTACTTTTGATGTATGTAATGGTATTTTCTGTATTATCTGCCATTTTTGATGATTTTTACACGAGTCCTTGTGGAACCCGATGGATATTTTCCATAAGATCAGGAATTCATGCAAAATGGCACCTTTTCATCCAGTTACACCATGACTAAATTATCATTCGTTTTTGCATCATTTTTGCAGTTCCACAATTAATTTAAACAAATTTTTCAGCATTACATCTTGCATGCGACAGGAATTTTGTCCATACACATTTGTGACAGATTCTTATTATTAATTTGTAGAATGTTAAGACTGAGATAAAACTTTACTTTTAGCAGTATAAGCAAGGTGTGGAAGGCTTTAGCTTTCATTAAAGCCATTTCTTGTCAAAATCACTCAATCACAAGTCAAGTTATTAACAATTATGACAATAATATTTGTTAGCGACAAGACTTATTTCCAGGACTGTAGTACACAGAGTGTGACACACGTATCAATACTTTTAAAATCTTTGTTCAGAAATCTGTGAATGCGTAACAACTCATTCTAGATTACAACCAGAACCGCAAGCAGTTTTAACGCTCCTCTGTTAATGTGAAATCTATCAATGTGTGCCAGATTATCACCCACAGGCCAATACCTAATTTCATAACCCTAAGCGATATTTTAAGGTTACAATGGGCAGTACAAGAATGAAGAAAGAGGGCAACCAAAATGACCACAATCTTGGATTTATCGACATTTTCCTTATCCACGCCCGTAGGCCAATACCAGCACCAAATTTCATTACTTTAAGAGGAATATTGAGAGCACAATGGGCAGTTCAAGAAATGAAGAAAGATGGCTGCCAAGATGGCCGCCATCTTGGATTTCTAAACGTGTGCTTGATCCATACCAACAGGCCATTATATATACCTGTACCAAATTTCATAACTGTAAGTGAAATATTAAAGGCAAAATGGGCAGTTCAAGAAGGAAGATGGCTGCCAAAATGGCCACCACAAAATGGCCACCACAAAATGGCCACCACAAAATGGCCACCACAAAATGGCCACCACAAAATGGCCACCACAAAATGGCCACCATCTTGGATTTCTCAACATGTTCCCGATCGATACCCATAGGCCAATACCCAGTCTGGGAAATTACCATCATGAGATGACAATTACAATTCCAGCTTAGTCCTGGTCCTGACAGGATGGTTGAGTGTGTGGGATTGATCAGTTGGGTATCAGAAGCAAGTCTGATCTCTGTGCACCCATCCTCATCACACAGCTACATGACAGTAGTGGGACTTATTCTATCCAATTTCGCGAAATACGTACTGCAAGGTCATCAACAGCTGATCACAGTTTCCCAATTTCTCTAGCCTTCGGGTTCTTTTCCTCATTATGTAATGTGGGGCTGAAGACATTGGTTGTCATGAGCAGATGGTAATTTCCTTGACTGATACCTGTACCAAATTTTATAACTCTTAGCGAAATATTGAGATCACAATGGGCAGGTCAAGAAAGAAGAAAGATGGCTGGCAAAATAGCTGCCATCTTGGATTTCTCAACATGTGCCCGATTGACACCCACAGACCCATACCTGTAACAAATTTCATAACTCTAAGCGAAATATTGAGGTCACAATGGGCAGTTCAAGTAATGAAGAAAGATGGCTGCCAAAATTGCTGCCATCTTGGATCAGGGTTGGGTACAAATGCAAATGCATTTGCATTTGCATTTGCAAATGTCGCATTTGAATACGCATTTAAATGTATTTACAAAAATTCAAATGCATTTGCATTTGAATGCTAAACATTTGCATTTGCATTTGCATTTGCATTTGAATGCTAAACATTTGCATTTGCATTTGCGTTTTTAGAAATGAAAACATTTGCATTTGCATTTGCATTTGGGTAAAAAGCATTTGCATTTGCAAATTTTTTATCAAATGCATAAGTTATATTTTGAATGATGAAGATTACCTGAGATATTGATAGACACAATGTCATATTAATTATCAGCTTTACTTTAAATTAAACAAATATGCAATATGCAAAATTAATTCTGGTAATGTTTAATTTGCATCAAATATAAAACTCTAATATTGTCATTGCACTGAAAAATACATTATTAAACCTGTTATTTGCAATGTGAGGTAATTTATCTTTTAAGAGAGAACTAGTTACAAACTGGCTAAGATTGTAGCCTATTCTATTCTATAATTCCATAAATTCTATTTTTCTATTCTATTCTCTGTCATTATTCTTAATATGGAAAGTACTCATGAAGATAAAATGGAAAAAGTGTCAAAAAATGTATTCATGATAAAATGTTATTTAGCAAATTGCAGGACCAAAATTCATGAAACTTTTTTTTTCAAATTTGGTTTGTTGGTAGTTATTTTTGTGCAGAAAACTGTATTAGTATGCTTTTTCTTAAAACTAATTTATATGCTATCTGTAAGTCAGCAGTGCTTACTGAGTGAAGCAAATGTGTGAATCTGGGTAATCCCCAAATCAGGGGAATTCCCACATTCAAGGGGGTAGCAATCTTTGACCTAATTGCACTCATTTTTAAACATGAGTCGCTTTTACCTGTCTCCATGGCACGATGTACAAATTGTCCAATTAATTTCATTCTTTATACTTTCCTTTTTTTTTATAGCACCTGACTAAAAAAAGTCTGATCTGCTACAGGCTCATATTAAAAGAGTGGAAAATCATTTATTTACAAAATTGCCAAAATATATTCAATTTGGCATTTACAATCTACTTTTATATGAATTATAATAGTTTATATATTATGTAATTTGATAAATAACAAGAACCCAGGGGTTCAAAATGGAGGTGGAGTAGTTTCCTAAGTTCATATCCCCCAAAAAATGACAATTTCCCTCAGTGCCAAGAACCAGCTGTTGTTAATATATAGGCCTATATATATATTGTGAGCTAATTTTCAGAATTTTTACAGATAATCCATTTTCAAGCCACAAAATGGCCATGTGGCATAGTTAATACGTAAAATTGAATACATTTCATTAAAGAACTTGGAAAGAGCTTTAAAATGATGCATGGAAATGTTTGTCATCTGCCAGGTAGCTCAACCTCCTTTTTGTGGAAGAAGCTACACAATCATTTTGGAGACCATCATGTGATTATGAGATGAGAAGACTCGAAATCTTAGACATACACGATCCACTAATAGAATTAGTTGTCTCAGTATGGAACACTGGATACAATGTTACTGACATCCATCGATATCCAATGGACTCTGACAAAACTGAGTTCCAACACAAAGTTAACACTAAACTATATATGGCTATAAAACTTAGGCCTACCGAAATATGTTTAACCAAAATATTTGTTAAGTCTACCAATTTATTCACTAGCATAAATTTGCGATAAGCCAAAATTTGAGAAAAATATCAGAAATTCTAATTTTTCCTTTTTTTTTGTTTTTATTAAAATTTTATCAGATTGGCCCTCCAAATGAGTTCAGTTTTTTAAAGAGGTATAATTAAGATATCTAAATGCAAAATTTCAGAGGTCTAACTCCAAAATAGACGGAATTATGGAGCATTGAAAAAAATTAAATTTTTTCCAAATTTGCTGTTCTTAATTTTCGAACGAGCCTTTAGGGCCCCAAAAGGCACATTGAGAGTATTTAATGCATATTAGGGTATATTTTCATGCCCATAGGTATAACCATTTCGGATTTCTGTTCGGGAAATGAAAAAAAATAATTTTTTTTTAAATTTTCAATATTTTACAAAAACTGTACCAATTGCTTAAATATGAACACCAAATGGCACATATATGCTATAAGACCCATTCATGTGCAAAATATCATATACACAAGTACCAGAGTTTAGGCACAGTGGCCAATACGGCTATGTGTGATGCTGCCTGCAGTGGATCCAAGCAGGTTGTAAAGGAAGACACATCCAAATTACAACATGTCTGCGATTCATTCCTATGCCAGATGCATGCTCTATAATCAAGCTAAGTGCATGACTTGACACCAACCACCTCCAAACAAAATGGCTAAGTCAGGGCCCAAAAAATGTTCTGAAAATGCTCAAATTTCAAATTTCCCGCCAAAACTTCCCATTCTCTTGTGTGACTGCATAAATGGAGATGTGTACACACCTCCATTAATAAAATTTATCAAATGCCTTCAAATATTTATCTTTGTCATTATCTCAATTTATTTTGCAAAATAGCAGAACTAATGAGAAGTTCAAATTAAATATGCTGCAAATTGTGGGATTCCCCAAATCAGGGGAATTCCCACATTTAGCTTTGACCTAATTGCATTCACAGTTCAAACAATAGAGTCATTATGAATTTCACCTGTTTGTATATTATCAGATCATGGATGATTTAAATATTTGATGATTTTTTCTTCATATTTTGATTTTTTAATCTATTGACTTGGCAATACAGCAAAATTGAAGACAAGCACAATTTGCATTTAAATTCAGTGTCATTGACTCAAACTAATTAGACTTTTAACTTTCAATAATTGTCCAAACAACGGATTCAATCATAAAACAAAATTACTTGTCCAGTAGTGTCTATCTAGATATCATGTAAAAGGTAAACCAGCCAGTTGTAGGCCTAATGTTGGTACCGTAATATGGGGTGAATTGGGACAGAATTGGCGGTTTTTCTGTCATAGCATGATCAAAAATCAATCTAAAAATCTAAATTTGGTGTCAAATTGTGTCTGAGTACAAGGTTTAAGTACCCCGTGGAGCTTGATATGATATCTTAGAATCTCAATGCTCAAGGCCCAGAAAACCACTGTCCCAATTCACCCCTTACTTTGGGGTGAATCGGGACAGACCATTATCTCCACAATCAATACTCTCTTCCATCTTTGAGTGAGTGCTAGTTGTGAATAAACATTAGAAAACATATTCTGCAACTCAAAAAATTTTTTTTGAGGAAAATCTGAAATTAGTTTCATTGATAATATGCATATATTTTTAAAATACAATAAATGACAGAAAACTAATTAAAAAAATCGGTTTTATAAAAAAAAATCTAGTAATTGGTAATTCTGGACTAAATCCACTGTAAATGATGCCAAGTTCAATAGTATTAATTAAAAAGCCACGCTAGTACACTCAAATGAAAATTAGTAGGGTTTTTTGAGGAAATCTTGAAACTTTGTCGTTGACCTGGATCTGAACCCAGGACCAAACCTACATCATCCCACATCCAGTCCCTAATTATGGTCCCCGACAACCATTTTAAACTTATTTTAAAATCTACTGCAAGTTTGGTTGCTGTAGTATTTGTACTTTATATGGTACAGGCAAAGTTTTGACCAGCCAGTAAAAATGTCATTTCGGCGGGGCCGAGTTTTAGGTGCTGTAGCTCCTCAGTGCCTGTAGTTAGAAATACGAAATTCCATCACAATATGCGGTGGTATGTGTACTGTACATGTGCCAAAAATCAAATTCCTGAGGCAATTAGAAGTAGGTTTTTATTTAGCAATTACAACGTTTTCCTGTTCTGTCCCGATTCACCCCAGTGTCCCGATTCACCCCATATTGCGGTATATACTTTTCTAAAGCATCTAACAGAATAGGAAAAATTTAGTGAGAATAACAAGATAGATGGATAGATAGATAGATAGATAGACATTTCGATTGACAATTTGATTGACTTCATTGATTAATTGATTGTTTGACTGATTGATCCTATTGGATAAATAATCGGCTTTATTTTGTTACTGAGTTGAACTTTATTACCTTTAATGACCCTTTTTTTTTTCGAATATCATTGCTTTGATATGATGCTCTGCTGAGAAATCTTCTTAAAAGGTGTATTATGGAATTTTTGGCAACTTTAATGATTGAAATAAATGTTCTTTTGATCTAACAAATAAGACATTTGAAAAATAGCAAATGCATTTGCAAATGTATTTGCATTTGCATTTAAATGCTTTTGAAAATAGCACATTTGCATTTGCATTTGCATTTGGATCATTTTGAAACATTTGCATTTAAATGCTTTTTGCTGGGATGGCATTTACATTTGCATTTGCATTTGGTCATCTCCGAAACATTTGCATTTGCATTTAAATGTATTTTGTCGCATTTGTACCCAACGCTGTCTTGGATTTTGCATCATGTTCCTGATCCATACCCACAGGCCCAATACCTGTACCAAATTTCATAAAGTTCTGTTAGCGAAATATTAAGGTCACAATGTAAAGTTCAAGAATGAAGAAAGATGGCTGCCAAAATGGCCGCCACAAAATGGCCACCATCTTGGATTTCTCAACATGTTCCCAATCGATACCCATAGGCCAATACCTGTACCAAATTTTATAACTCTAAGCGAAACATTGAGATCACAATGGGCAGTTCAAAAATGAAGAAAGATGGCTGCCAAAATGGCCGCCATCTTGGATTTCTCAATATGTTCCTGATCGATACCCACCGGCTAATACCTGTACCAAATGTCATAACTCTAGGCAAAATATTGAGGTAAAAATGGGCAGTTCACGAATGAAGAAAGATGGCTGCCAAAATTGCATTTCTCGACATGTTCCCAATCCATGTCCATGGCCTTATTTATCTGTACAAAATTTCATAACGCTAAGTGGAAAACTAAGGTCACAAATTGACACTTACACAAACCTTAAGAGGGACAACGACGACGATCGAGTGACGACAAAAACCTTAACCAGGATGAGCACGACGCCGATCGAGTGACGACATTAGCTCTTCGTTTTCAAAGAAAACAGACGAGCTAAAAAATTGAGTTACATAACTCGGTCACACTTGTGCCTGTTACACGGTAAATTTTCAACCCCACGTCACACATACAGTTTGTCTGGTTTCTAGAACGCACGGTCGTTGTTAAAAATCTGACAAAAACAGCACCAAAACATCACAAAAATGTGATAGATAAATTGCAAGATGGCTCATCTACCTGTCAGTATGTGTATATATTCTGTGTGACCTGTAGATGAGGAGTAATCAGGCAAAACAGTGGCGTCATTTTCAAAATTAAGTGGTGGGGCATTGACAACTTTTTTAATTTTTTTGCACTGGCACAGCAGAGTTACGGAAGCTCTGAATTTTTTTAACCTTTCTTTGGCAAAAAGTGGTGGGGCATCTGCCCCACCAGCCCCATAGGCACTGACGCCACTGCAAAACACCAGTTCGCATCTTGTGAGACAAACTGTAGGTTGTATTTCATTAAATTTCATGATACTTCACTAAGCTTTAATCTGGATTACCAACTTCAAACATTAAAAAATTCATCAACTTCGCATGATACAACAGGAACTTCCAGGTGCCGTATTCTCCAACGCGCCAAATTCACCTGAAATCGGTTTTGGTGCTACGCTAGTCGGCAGTCGCCGGCGATCGTGTATCGGCGGCAGCTGGCTGGCTACAGAGGTAGCAGAAGCTCACTGGGTTCAAAATCGGCGACTGAGCTTACAATATTTCGGCTGCCTGTGATTGTAAGATTTAAAGCCATGAACCACATGTTTTTAGCTATCAGTGTGATCATTACTCATGTGTGGCATTCATAATTATTTCATGCGTGAACATTCATCAATTTAAGGAGTGACCATTCAGACCACGAAATAGAGTCTAAAGACAGCGACAAAAACAGCCTGTGCAGGGCCGTAGCCTGCAGGGGGGCAGCTGCCTCCCCTAGAATTTTACAAAGCAAGGTGTTTAACATGTAAAGAGTTTGAATATGCGGAACTTTTCCGGGGTCCGTATGCTTCAGTACCAGTCACTGCCACCCCTAGGATTGTTCAGCCTACGGCCCTCCCTGACAGGTCTGCCTGGCGAGGTCTCCCCTGGTGAGTTGACTAGCCTACTAACAGGCTATTTCATCTACAGTTTGTCACGCCAAACATTGGGACAGAAATTTAGCATTGTTTCTACAGTCCATAACCAGAACCGCAAGCGGTTTCAACGCTCATCTGTTAATGTGAAATCTATCAATGTGTGCCAGATTATAACCCACAGGCTAATACCTAATTTCATAACTCTAAGCGATATTTCAAGGTTACAATGGGCAGTTCAAGAATGACGAAAGATGCCTGCCAAAATGACAACAGTCTTGGATTTATCGACATTTTCCTGATCCATGCCCACAGGCAAGTTGAAGAATGGCAGCTATTTTGTGGCGGCCATTTTGGCAGTCATCTTGGATTTCTCGATATGTCCCCGATCCATAACCACTGTACCATACCTGTACCAAATTTCATAACTCTAAGTTGAAAACTAAGGTCACAGCACTACTTGGGCAGTTCATTTTGGCAGCCATCTTGGATTTCTCTACATGTCCCAGATCCATAACCACAGTACCATACCTGTACCAAATTTCATAACTCTAAGTTGAAAACTAAGTTCACAAATTGACACTTACACAAACCTTAACCGGGACAACGACGACGACGATCGAGTGACGACAATGGCTCTTCGTTTTCAAAGAAAACAGAGGAGCTAAAAATCAGCACAATGACATTGGTGGTTTTGCTGATACAAACTTGACGAGAACTAAGTCTTGGGTGGTGATTCGCTGAATTTTTGTGACATCAGCACCCATTTTGTCATATTGGCAGCATCACAAATTTCAACATTGCGCAAAATTGGACTGATTGTGCAAAATTGGACTGCCATTTTATAAATTGGCAAATATCCAACAAAAATGTCACCAAAACACCATAGAAACTTCATATTCATATAACAAAGGAGCTAGGCTATACATAGGTACCGTATTTCCTCGAATAGAAGCCTGGTCTCAAATAGAAGCCTGTCTCGTTTAGAGGCCGGGGTACGGGCCCACGATAAAATTACAGATGCCGGGCTCAAATACACGCCGGGTCGGCAACTGTATACACTCCTAATTGATAGCCTTGCATGCTTCCCAGGTGTTTCAATGCAAGGTTTACTTGTGTGCGTAGCACTGACTACCCTTGCATACCCAGATGTTTACTAATTGCTATCTAGTTTAAAACAATAAACGCCAGTCTCAAATAGACGCCTGTCTCGTATTAACGCCAGGGCAATTAAGCCCTGTAAAACAATAAATGCCAGGGCTTTTAATCGAGGAAATACGGTATATGTATTTCTCCTGTGGGGTTTGTGGTTGCTTAGATACTGGCCAAACGTCTGTACTCTGCTTGACATGACAAACTATACATCATGAACAGGCTTGAAACACCAGGGACACCACTGTACATTGATGTGACGTCACAGCTACGAACAAGCACATTCTCTGTTTACGTCACGAAGCAGATGTCTGGACGTCAGAAATTGTAAACAAAATGCACCTAACTGACCTAACATTGCCGAAAATCGGCAAAAAAAAAACGAAAATGTGACTGGATCTTATATACTGCCACCAAAAGCATGTGAGTGAAGAAATTTTTCTTCTAGGTGGCCTGGTTGCCGTGGATGATGGATGGAGGGATGATTGGGGCTTTACGTCCTGTTTTTATGCACTTGGTAGGCTAATTAGGACAGGAGGAGGACACGGCAATGAGGCGAAGGATGATTGAAACAGCCGTCCAACATAGGCCTAGGTGACCCGGCAAGAGCTGGATTTGAACCCTGGACCCAGCGATTGGCAGTCCAGCACGCTACCACTAGACCAACCCTCCCCCCGCCTGGTTGCCGCGGAATTGGAGAAAACGAGTCAGTGTTAGCGAGTGAATTGATTACCTTTGCACCAGTTGCTGTGAGAAAAGGTGGCTGGCAGACCAAAATATCAGCTGGCTACTGGCTAAGCCACTGTGGAATCAGCTGAGGCTGGCTGCTTGATCAATCAGCTGGCTATCGGCTTAGAATGGCTTGCCGCCAAAATTTAAACAAATAACTGATGTAAAAGATCTCCACTTTTCATCAAGAGCTATCAAGGGCTTGGCATTTTTCATGTAACTTCTTAACATAACATTCAGCATATTAAAATTCCGAAAGATCTGCAAGGGAGGAGGGGTTAGCTCAGTTAAGTACTTGGTAGCACACTGGGCTGCCAATCGCTGGGTATTGGGTTCGATTCCAGCTCTTGCAGGTAACCTTGACCAATGTTAGACAGCAGTTTCAATCACCATTCACCTAATTGCTCTCCCTTCAACCTGTCCTGATTAGCCCATTACCAAATAGGCCTGCAAGTTGTAAAGTCCAAATCATCCATCCCAAAGATTTCCAAGAATATTTATAATTTGTCTTTTTTTCACTGACCAATGTATACATGTTATGGGTGAATAGCATGTCCTTTGGACATATAACTGTTTTGAGGAAAATAGCATGTCCTTTGGACATATAACTGTTTTGAGGAATTGATAGAATAGGCCTAATATAGGCATTATATTAAGCAAGACCTCTAAATGACCGCTTAAGAAAAAGTTATTGACATTGAAATGGACTTTCTTTTGCAACTTGGTTTTGGCTCATATCACAATTACAAATTCTGTAATGCAGTCAATATGTATATATATATCATGGTTTAGATTTCACCCAATGATTAAATAACTTTGAAAGATAAAAGAGAAGTTGAATTTAAGTTATACTTGTAAGTAGAACTTCTAGAAATTCACCCCCAGGCCCAGCAGCCCATGAAATCAATAGACATCAAAGTTGGATTGCAAAGTGCAATCAGCTTTGACACCTGCCAGATTGACCTAAGTGCTTCCTCAATGGCAATTAGGGAACCTGAGGGTGAAACAAAGCTTAAGAACTTCCAGAATTGGAATTACGATTGTTCTTCTGCTTCTTTTATACCCAGAATTTGCACAACAGACTAGCGGCGATGTCTAAACAGCCACTCTATGTTGCCAGCCTGGACGCACGGAAGGCGTTCGATGTAGTGGACCAAGATCGCCTCCTCACGAAAATTCATCAGATGGGAGTCAGCGGGAGTGTGTGGCAACTAATTAACAACATGTACACAGACTCGAGAGAAGTTGTTAGATGGCAGGGAAAGGACAGTCGACCCTACTCTGTTAACCAGGGAGTCAAACAGGGTGGGATTCTGTCTCCAACTCTATACAAGGCATATATCAACGATCTACTGATGAGCTTAGAATCGGCTGGATTGGGGACTACGATCGGCAGTATATATGTGGGATCTCCAACCTGTGCGGATGATATACTATTGTTGAGTAGCAACCCATTCCAGCTACAGGGGATGTTGGACGTTGCCTTTACTTACTCACAGGAGCACAAGTATGAAATTCACCCTCAAAAGTCCGTCATCACCACGTTAGTTAAAGAAAAGAGAGAGCGACAAACAGGATGGCTCCTGGGTAGGAAGATCGTGACCGTCGACAACAATTTCACCCATTTAGGAATGTTATGGAGTAAATCCAACACTGCACCCTCTGTAGAAGACCACATCAGTGCAGCAAGAAGAATGGCCTACTCCCTGATGAGAGTCGGACTACATGGAGTAGACGGTCTGGGTCCCGCAACTTCGGTGAAAATTATGAAAATCTACATCATCCCAAAACTCCTCCATGGATTTGACTCCGCTGTCTTGAAAAAGAAGGACGTGGACACCCTAGAGAGGTTTTACAAAAAACTACTCCGGCAGATTCAGTCCCTACCGGACAACATTGCTTCGGAAGCAATCTACCTTCTCGCTGGAATGCCGACCCTTGAAGCCCAATACCACATCAAGATACTTACCTTATTTGGGAGCATCTGTCGATTGGATCAAGGGCATCAACTATACCTTCTGGCGCGAAGGCAAGTGGCACTCCAATCCAGTGCAAAAGCTGGGTGGTTTAATCTGGTACTTCGAATCGGGAGCAAATATGAGATCAACATTCACAAACAAATCCTCTTTCCGTGGCCTAAACAGGCATGGAAGAAACATGTAAAGGAAGTCGTCCTCGGAGAGGATAGGAGAAATCTGCTGGAGTCTGCGAAATCCAAATCAAGTTTAAAATGGCTGATTCACGACGAACTCCACACTGGGACCCATCCAGTATGGAGTTGTATCGACGGCAGTAAACGTATTCTGGAGGCATCCAGCATAAGAGCCAGAATGGTGACCGGACGTTACAAGACGGAGGCACTACTGAACAAATACAGTGGGGACAACAGTAGCATCTGTAGACTATGTAAGAATGCGGAGGAAGACACGCCCCATATGATAGTCGAATGTGAAGGAACAAGGACGATAAGGGAGCATGCAATGGATAGTCTTCGAGGGATCTACCACGAGGAAGATATTGCGCCCCCAGGGAAGCCAGAGGACTGGTGCTATGCACTACTCAATGGAGGAGATTTTTGGAGAGACTCAAGAAGAATCTCGATCGCCGGCCCAGCAAGTGTCAGAGCGAACCAGATCACCAGTCTTTTCTGCTTCAAAGTAGACGTTGCTAGGAACTGTTTTAGCTCTAGTTTTTAGAAGTAGTTTTTATTGTGATGTTTTTAACCCGGATTTTAACATATAACACAACTCCTTAAATAGGAGGTTCGCCTAATATAAAGGCGGAACATAAACAGAAGAAGAAGAAGAAGAAGAAGAAGGCTGTAACTGAATCGGCGGCGGCTGACTGGCTATCTGATGCTATTGGTGGCGGCTGGCTGGTGGAATTATCGGCGGCTTGGCTGGCAATCGGCGGCGGCGCAAGGGTCTACCGACCGTCCGACCGTCCGACTCACTCAGTCACTCAATTGATGACACCTGTAAATCTCCAGAAATGTACTATTATGTAGCTATTTCCCTCGTTTCTTACCTTTCTCTCAGAAATCAATTAGACGAATGGCATGCACTGAATCAATCCTCAACAGGCTCAAGGAACAAGATCAGACGTCTCGAGGAAAAGCTAAACTCTCCCTGCAGGTTGACCAAGTCCGACGTACGATTGTTGATTGTGGAGAAGCAGAGTAAAGTAAATTCAGTCAGTTGCCAGCGAGGTTGAGGAACAGCTTGCAGTTTGACATGCACGTGCGGTGCGTTGCGCATTGAAATGACGTCATGATCACGTGATGGGTCAGAGTAAAATGCGGACCATGCAGACCATGCGGACCATACATTGAACAAACACAGGAGGGTGCAGAAGGGGTGAGGAGGGCATTGCTTGTTTAATGAAACTAATTATACGAGTCAATCAAGCAGAAATGACGAGGGACCTGCTAAAAAGCGGGTTGAAAAAAGCGGGGTAGCGGGTGGACGCAAAATAAACACAGGGAACAAAAGGAAGCACCCTGGGCAAATACAGGGTTATTCAATGAACAATAATACAACATACATGCCTACCCGCTCCTATTTTACCCCTCTACCCCCGCTACTTGCAATCAGCTTGTAATCAAGCAATTAGCAACTTTTTAAAAGCCTATCTTGAAAGTGGATTGCACTTTTGTAATTGGCTTTATTTGTCATCAGCTTCTCATGGTTGCAGGCCTTGCTGCTGCTATATATATCAGTCATGAGATGATGAGAAGTTGCATTTATTTCATTTAATGTGACTGATTTTATTGAAGGTCAACACATACCTAGATTATAAATAGATGGATGGATAGATAGATCTGAAGAAAAAAGATAGACAGGTCTACCGCAAATGCTAAACAAGCACCCGTAGAGAGAAATGGAATGCAGGCAGAGAAATAATTTTATTAGCTTTTATTGTTTTAACCACTTTTGTGTTTTGCTGCCCATTCTCCAACGGTTTTAAGAGGGAATGAGTTAATTTGAAGATCGATACATGTGTACTATTATGCAGTTAAATGCTGATTGATTATTTTTTCTTAAGTATAAGTCAAAAGACTGGATATAATTTATTATATTTAATTGAAATTGACAGGATTACTTGCCCCTAAAGCCCTTAAGACACTGATTGCCATTGAGAGTTGAGAGTAGGCCTAATTGGCAATTCATTGCCTGGGCCATGCATTGCCTCAATTGCCCAAACATGATTGCCTGACACTTAGAATTGAGTGGAGAGAACTGGGAAAGGTAGCGGATGAAGCTACGATGGAGGGGTAGCGGATGGAGTTGTATCAACCAGCTTCTGTGTTGTATCAGAATCTACCCGCTACCCGCTTTCTCCTAGCCCGCTTTTTAGTAAATCCCAAATGACGACTAAATAGCCATATATGCAAAAATGGGAGTCAAATAAAGAAATAAAATTATATAGACCTGATGGCCACCAAAATACACTTCATTTCCTGACTCAAACTGAGACTACATTTTTATAGTAGAAACAGAATTAAAGAAAAACTTCAACTACAACTTAGGCAATAACTTCTGTTATGAAGATGCTGATTCAGCTATTGGACTGTAATTGACTTTCAAAATTTCACTTCCAAGTGTCACAAAACAAAGACTCTCTTTGAACTATAATTGCATGATATATTTTCAAAAAAAAAACAAATTGTGGTGCTGCATGCTAGGAATTCTGGTCTGTATTAATAAATAAATAGAACGTTCTTTTTGGAAAAATACTGGTATTTATGCTACTTTATACCATTTTTATAAAGTGCCACTTAAAGGACTGGATTTAAGATTCAAGATTCACAATTCAAATGTTTATTTATTGTCACGTTTATTATATAACATTAGCTCCAAGGAGCTATTTTATGACATATCTCAAACAAAAGTATATGAAAGAGAAAAACAATTAAAAACAATTAAAAACAGAGAAATCAGGTAAATTAGGATGGTAAAAACAGTTTTGAGTAAAAATAAAATAAGTTAAAATGATATAAAAACAATTAAAGTGCAATTACATTTAATGTGTTAATTAATAAAATTTTGTGAGGTAGGGTCTTGTAATCCAGGTGGATTAAAGAGAGTGGGAGTCATTGATGATGGCTTAATTAATAGAAACGACTTCAATTGCATGACATTCTAGATTAGGCACAGCTTTATTAAAATAAATTTAGTCAATAGCTGTTTGAGCGAGCAGAGACGGGTTTTAAATAGTAGTGCAGACCAGAGTACTGACCTGAGCACTGACCAAACCATGCAGACCAAATGCAGGCCAAATACAGACCAGATGCACAATATAATTTTTCATATATATATATATATTAAAAATATGTAATAATTTAGATAATGCTTACTGCAGTGAGCACTTTAACCATTTTATGAAAAAAATAAATTAGGCCTACAAAGTTCCTTTTTTTATAAATCATTAAATCCATTTGATCGTAGGCTATAGGCGTATCGGAGGGGGGCAGGGGGGGCGATCGCCCCCCCCCCCCAAAAGTTTGGGAAAGACTAAGGTTCGGGCAAAAAGGCCAAAAAATTCGGGCAGATGATTAAGTAAAATCTATTGAAAATTAATCACTTCCAGTTTATTTTATTTGAATTGGTATCAAATCTAGCTCTTGAAATTCGGGCAAATGTCGCTCGCCCCCCTAAAAATCGCGCGCCCCGTACGCCTATGTCATAGGCCTATATCCCTGTTGTTATCCAGTTGGTCCGCATGGTCTGTACTGTTTGGTCCGTATGATTGAAACTTTTCCAGACTGGTCTGACTGATGTTTGACCAAGACTTGAACCAACAGACTGGCTGCCAGTCGTGTCTGGTCCGCTCTGCAAGGTGCGTTTGGTTCGCATTTTACACTGACCCTCATTTGATGCTGTTATGGCCTCCAAGTGGGAAAAATAAACAGTTCTTTGAAAAATTATTAGCCTACCTGGCAATTCTGGGTAAACCTAATTAGGGCAACACTATTTCATTAGAAAATTTTAAGGAAAGTACGCCTAACATTCCCATATTTGTAATTTCATAAATTTAGATTTTTCCACATTTTTGCTAATTTCAACACTAGGGGGGCACTGTGAAAAAAAAACACTTTATATTGTGAATCAGGCTTGATGTTACCTACAACCATTTTCGGTAATTTAAGGATCAAACAGATTTCAAAAACACTATGAAATATCAGCATAGCAACTGGACAACTACATTTGTGTTTACATTCCACAATTCTGTCAAAAAAAAAAGAAAATCCGGCACTTGGTGGACATTATTCTCCCTGCCATATAGGCCTAGTGGGGCAATGCCAATTTCGTATTCCTTGCAGGCCAACCTGTTTTATTTGTTTCTGGGCCAAGACTCAACCAACCCGTCATACCTGTACATGTTTACAGCCCCTGACCACTTGGACTTACAATCACTCTTCCAAAATATCTAAACAAAAGTGAACAAAAGAGTGAAAAACATGAGACTGTTAGAAAATATCATGGAATATTATACATTTCAATAATAGCCTTTAATGAAATCTTAATATAAATGAGGAGCGTTCAGAAAGTTCACAGCTTTTTTTATATGAGCACTTCTATTCAATCTAGAACTATGCATTTTTTACAGGATAAAATTCAGCAGTTTTGGAATGGATTCTGAAAATTCTGTGCAATTTTGACATTTTTAAGTCATTCTGTTGTTGCCATGGAAACGGAAAGTTTGGCTAGGCGGCACAGGTTATACTGAGATCAAGAAAGCCAATGAATTGTGTCACTTGTATTAGTGAGATTGACAATTGATTAAAGAAATATAGGCCTAATATGACTTTTTAAAAATACTCCCAGGTACACCAAAAGCTTTAATTCATACACCTGACCCATTGAAGGAAACGTTCCCTGAAGACATCCAGAAAAAAACATTCCGGTCATCCAAAGCCTGTTCTCCCCCGGTGCCGGAAACTATAGTGTCTAAAGTAAGGGAGTTTTCGCCTTGAATTTGACCTTGAAAATAATATGGACCTGTATATGGACCATTACAATGAGTACACGACACAGTACATGGACCACCACATGGACTAGAATATGGACCAGTACATTGACTAGCAAATTGATACATTGGCCAGTAAATTGGCCAGTAAATTGAACAGTACATTGACCAGTACATTGACTAGTACATCGCCCAGCACATCGACCAGAACATCGATTATAGTTACGGCTGATTGAAACTGGGACCCTTCTCAAATTGGAATTTTAAGAATTTCTTGGCTAAGGTACTTCTAGTCCTGAAAACATTTGGAAATGACTGCAATTTCTGAAAACACACATTTTTCAGGGTCTGGTGATCTTTTTAACCACCAGAGATACAAGAAAATGTTCAAATTAACGTTGAATCCATCACTTGGCAAGAAATCTAAAATCCATGAGATATTCATGAAACTTTGCCAAAAAGTTCTTCAAAAGAAAGCTTTCATTGTAAAAAAAAAAACAGGTGGGCTATCCAACACAATTTTCGAACATGATCTTTTCAAAATCTTATATCATTACATTAAAACATACAGTAAAATTCTAAAAATTTGTGGGATTTATAACGAAAAGCAGTGTCACTCGAACAATATCCAAGAGATAATTGTGGAAAATTAAGGGAATATAGCTGAAAATGCACTTTATTGAAAAACAAGTCTTTGAAGAGGGGTTACCAATGTTTTTTGAGAGTTACGTGGTGTAAAATATGAGAAAATTATGAAAAACTGTATTTATAGTTTAGCATCATTATTCCTGGCTGAGCCAGCAGCCTTCGAGTGAGCCTACCCCTGTTTTCAAAAATCTGTGGCTTTTCCAATGCATAATTATGAACAATTTGACCAAGCGGGGGAGTCACCAGCTGGGGTATTTTTGTTGAACCATTTAGTTACCTGGAGTACAATAGGTGGAGCAGCTGTATTCTGTGGGATTCAACTCTAAAAACTAAGGCAGAACTTGGACTTTCCAAATATATTTTCAGATTCCCTGTAGCATTTTTGGGACTAGAGATACAGCTGATTGAAATAATGGGGCAATTCAGAAATATGGACTTTAGAAATTTCTGAAAACCTATATAACTTGCCAGTTTTATGTAAACAAAAGATAAAAATATGCTCAAGTAGCCTCATTGAAATGAGATGATTCTTTCCTTGTCAAAATAGCGATAAATTGTTAAAATTTAACAAAAGACATGAAATTTTCAGGGTCTGGCGATCTTTTAAACCATCATAGCTGCATCAAAATATTCATTGAGAAATGTGAAAAAAATATCGTAAATTTGTCCTTCATTTTTTGACCTTGTGACCTTTACGGTTTGACGTAGGTCAATCCGAGGATCTTGAAAATATACTCGATGCCTTTAGACTACTGTAGCAAGTATGTCTGGCATTTTTGTGACAATATCCTGATTCCTTGTTGGTGTAAAAAAATCAAATGTCAAAAAAGTAAAATTTTTTTATCATATTTGACCTTGAATTTGACCTTGAAAATCATTTTCTAGGTGAAAAGCAATATGATTTTCAGAATAGCATTGCATGAAAATAGGGGGGTCAGCTCATTGTTGTAACTCTCCCGGATCGATATTTCCATGTCAAAGTTACACACAAAAAACATGAAATTTTCAGGGTCTGGCGATCTTTTTAACTGTCAGAGTTACAACAAAATGATCAAATGTGCCAGCTGGAGGAGAATTCGGGCTTTTCGAATCAGTTTTCAGATTTTCTGTAACTTCAATAGAACCGGAGATACAGCAGATTGAAATGATGATACAATTCAGAAATATGGCCTTCAAGAAATTTCTGAAAATATGCAGTTTTAACTTGAAATCACTCTAGAGCCAAAACAGTTCCATGGAAATATATAAGACTTGGCAGGATTATGTAAATAGAAGTTAGAAATATATGTAGACAGGTTCATTACAATAGGATGATTCCTTCCCTGTCAAAAAAATTATATATTGTAAAAATTTGACAAAAAACATGAAATTTTCAGGGTCCAGCGATCTTTTTAACCGTCGGAGCTATGACAAAATGTTCAGAAAATGAAAACTAGAGGAGAATTTGGCCTTTCCAAATCTATTTTCAGATTCTCTGTAACTTAATTAGGACCGGAGCTAGGGCCGATTGAAATAACGCTATAATTGAGAAATGTGAAAAAATATCGTAAATTTTTCCTTCATTTTTTGACCTTGCGCCCCTTACAGTGTGACATAGGTAAATCCGAGGACGCTGAAAATCTACAAGACGCCTCTAGTGTATTGTAGCAAGTATGTCTCGCATTTTTGTAGCATTACCTTGATTCCTTGCCTGTGTAAAAAATCAAGTGTCAAAAAACTAAAATTTTTCATCATATTTGACCTTGAATTTGACCTTGAAAATCCTTTTCTAGGTCAAAACAAATATGATTTTCAAAATCAGGATGTGAAAATGGGGGGATCAATTAATTATTGTAACTCTCTCGGATCGATATTTCTATGTCAAAAACGCAATATTTTGTCAGTTTTCCAAATTCTCCGGTATGCAATATTTGGAATTTTGTAGAAAATTAAGGAAAAATGTTACAAGACTTTGGATTGCATATCCTAAATTTGCATATTTTTGTCTGTCTAGAGATAATATATCAAAGTGATATCGTGAAAAAAACATAGTTTTCAGAATTTTTGGAAATTATCACTTTTTGCACTTCGACGGGCCAAATGACCTTGAAAAATGAGGTCAAGGTCAAATTTGAAGGTGGGTATGGGGGTTTTAGGGGTATCTTTGGGGGGGTTCATTATACATTGTTGTGGCCTAAAGTTGATATTTCAAGGTGAAATACCCAAGGTCACCTGTTTTGACGACGCGGTCAATCTTTAAAATTACGTAACTCAAAAACTAAGTACGGGATCATCACAAAAATGAGTCGCAGAAATGCATATGTCATTTGGGTAACTTTTGATGTCATCTTTGTAACTTTCTGACTCGCAGATTATGACTTCCCGTGCCGAGACCTCTGGGAGTAAAATGGCACTTGTACAATGTTGGCCTTGACCTAATTTCACGAAATTGGGTCAGATTATGTAATTTACATGTAAGACATGTAATTAAAATGGAAAATGAAATTTGCCGGTAATTACATGTGATATGATCAGTTAAAGTAAATGAAAAAACGGACTTTGGAATAGCCTGTGACCTTGAAAAATAGGTCAAGGTCACCGAAACCGGGTGAGTGTAATAAGGTAATGTAGCACTATATATGTGATTTTTTTGAGAATTTTTTGATGAAATTTAGGTTGCCGGAATAATAATAATAATAATATTTACGAAAATAAGAAACTTCACCTATGTAATAGGTGAAGTTTAACTAGAGACCGGGTAACCGCGAAGCGGTGACAAAACTTCACCGCCTATAATCGGGGTGTTATTGGTACAATGTAACTAAAGTAAGGGTATTAGGTTATGGGTCCGACTCCAAGCAATCTTTCAGAGCCACTTTCAGCCCTCAAAATCAATTTCCTGTGACGGGGCGATTTTTTCTTGAAAAATGCAAAAACGGAGGTTTTTGGCAATTTGGGGGCTCAGAAATGATGCGATTTTCATCATTTTTGCAGGAAATGCTGCTCTACTAGTGAGGATTAGTAATGTGTCAAGACATTTGGCCCGAGTACGTTCAGGTTGATTCTGACCGGAAGGCCCATTTTCCTATCTTTTAGCATGTGAATGCCGTAATGGACCCACATAGGCCTATGCAAAGGCCTAGAATCACAAAACCATGCAATTCTAGGGGGAAGGGGTCCAGAAAGGCATCAAACTGCCACCGGCACCCCCACAATGCGGTGTTTCAGCTTTTCCCGCCAAAAATATGCGGTTTTTCTGTTTTGACCTGTTTCCGGGGCAATCCCGGTCCATGTCACAGCCATAGTGATGCTAATCTACTCCATTCTAACCAATTTCCATGCTATTTACTGGCCTGCAGCCTCAACTTCAAAGTTCACCTGCATTAAGTCAGCCAATCACAGCACAGCTTTTTGTTTACTGCGGGACTCGAAACCATAAGACATGTGTCGTCTGCTAGAATTGAGTCTTCTGCAAGTATTTCAGCTTGCAGGTTGCTTATATAACATAGAGAAGGCTTGAATTAGGTATATTTTGGCTTTCTACAGTATTAGACCACAGGAGTTTCAGCAAAAAGCGTAATTCAAAATTGGGGGGTGCACCGTTGGATAATTGCTGGTTTTGATGACGCGGTCAATATTTAAAATTACGTAACTGCATAACCAAACATGGGATCACCACAGTTATAACTTACAGCACTGGCCCGGCCACCAAGGCAGCTTTTGGCCTCACTTTGAAAACCCTGGGGCTTACGGTTTCTGACATCTCGTGCGACAATTGCTTAGTACTAAAAATGGCCGTAGCCATCTTGGACCTGGACCTGCGTTTTCGGAAGTCTCACTTTGTAACTTGCAAAAAGCATGTGGAACCTAATAAAAGTGATAGAAACGAAATCCGGGCGTAACCGGATGAGATTTGGGCATTTCAAAAGTATGGAAAATCTGACTTCAAAGTGCTCTGCGACCTTGAAAAATGAATCAAGGTCGGCGAAACCGGGTGGGTGTCATACGGGCATGGTGGGCTTCCTTCATGAATTTTTTGAAAATTTTTCGAGGACCTTTTTTGGAAAGTACGAACGCAACTTGAATACTAGAAATCGGGTAACCGCGATGCGGTGACAAAACTTCACCAATCATATAATTACAGCGATGCACTTTGATAAAGAAAAAATGAGGATCAGTTCACTGTGAAAAATGCACTTCGTGATTCATGAAAGCTGATGAAGTGTCATCTTCTATACTTTCAACATGGGAAACACAGAGGCAGTTTGATTTGTCATGATCAAGAGAAGGCCATTTGACTTGTCATAACTGATTTTGGATTGAAAATCAGATGCATGATCCTTTTGTTTGGCTGTCACCAACAAGAGGGATAACTCTCCTTAAATCAAATTAACATTGAAAGTATTGGGTATGATCATGACAAATCATCTGTATGATGACACACAATGTGCCATTTTCACAGTGCAACAGTACACTCTTTTTCGGTATCAAAGTGCATCGCTGTAATGGCAGTGAAATTTATGTGAGAAAACACGTAAATGATATTGGACATGAACTTGAACATGAACATGAACTCGAACATGAACTTGCACATAAACTTGTACATGCAATTGCATGCGTCTTGCACATGTTACATAACACGCAATATCACACAATATCACATGCAATATTATGCAATATCAAATGTAAAGTTACATGTAATGTATTAAACATACTTTATCACTTGCAATATCATGCAAAATCATATCACATGTAATATTAATTTATCACCTGTAATTTTGCATGTTACTTAGAATGTACATAGTGTGCAGAGATAATTATGGAAGTACTTATAAACTATCTGTCTGTGGACTAGTGGTGATGTGACAGATAGTCAGCAGACAGATAAACCCTTACTGTAACATGTCAATCGGTTTGTGGCCATACACTGACTGATTCGCTAACTAATTCGCTGACTGATACACTGACTGATACACTGACTGATACACTGACTGATACAAAGATATTTTACCAAAAACATGTAATTTTGAGGGTTGGGCGTTCTTTTAAACCATCAGAGCTACAAGAAAACATTCAGAGAATGAAAACTAGAGGAAAATTAGAGCTTGCCGAACATTATATACAGAAAATAACATGGACCAGTACATGGACCAGTACATGGACCAGTACATGGACCAGTCAAAAGACCAGCGCATTGACCATGCATCAACCAGTACATCAACCAGTGCATCAACCAGTGCATCAACAGGAACATCAATCAGTAAATCAACAGTACTTCAACCTTGGAATTTTAGGAATGCATTGGCTAAGATACTTCTAGTCCTGAAAACAAATAGAAATGACTGCAATTTCTGAAAACATACATTTTTCAGGGTGTGGCGATCTTTTTAACCATCAGTGATACACGAAATTGTTCAAATAAAGAAACTAGAGGAGAATTTGTGCTTTCCAAATCTATTTTCAGTTTCTCCGTAACTTTATTAGGACCGGAGATAAGGCCGATTGAAATTATGGTACAATTCAGAAATGTGGACTTCAGAAATTTCTGAAAAAATGTAGTTTTTCACTTAAAATTAACTCTAGAACCAAAACGGTTCAATGGAAACATATATAATTTGGCAGGATTATGTGAACGAAAGATGAAAGTATGCTCAAATAGCTTCATTGAAATAAAATGATTATTTCCTTGTCAAAATGGTGATAAATTGTGAAAATTTGACAAAAAACATGAAATTTTCAGGGTCCGGCGATCTTTTAAACCGTCAGAGCTACGACAAAATATTCAGAAAACGAAAACTAGAAGAGAGTTTGGCCTTTCCAAATCTGTTTTCAGATTCTCTGTAACTTAATTAGGACCGGAGCTGTGGCCGATTGAAATAAGGCTATTATTGAGAAATGTGAAAAAATATCGTCAATTTTTCCTTCATTTTTTGACCTTGTGACCTTTACGGTGTGACGTAGGTCAATCCGAGGACCTCCAAAATTTACACAATGCCTCTAGGCTATTATAGCAAGTGTGTCTGGCATTTTTGTAACAAAAGCTTGCTTCCTTGTCTGTTAAAAAAAATCACATGTCAAAAAAGTACAATTTTTTGTCATATTTGACCTTGAATTTGACCTTGAAAATCATTTTCTAGGTCAAAATCAATCTGATATTCAGAATGGAAATGTATGAAAAAGGGGGGGTCAATTCATTATAGTAACTCTCTCGGATCAATATTTCTATGTCAAATACGCAATAATTTGTCATTTTTCAACATTCTCCGGTTTGCGATATTTGGAATTTTGTGGAAAAGTAAAGTAAAATGTTACAGGTCTTTGGATTACATATTCCTAATGTACATATTTTTGTCTGTCCGGAGAAAATTTATGAAACCGATATCATGAAAAAAACATAATTTTCAGAATTTTTGAAAATAAGCATTTTTTGCACTTTGAAGAGCCAAATGACCTTGAAAAATGAGGTCAAGGTCAAATTTGAAGGTGGGTATGGGGGTTTTGGGGGCTACTTTGGGGGGGTTCACTATACATTGTTATGGCCTAAAATCGATATTTCAAGGTGAGATACCCAAGGTCACCTGTTTTGCAACACGGTCAATCTTTAAAATTACATAACTCAAAAACTAAGCATGGGATCATCATAAAGGTGAGTCACTGCAATGCGTAAGTCATTTGGGCAACTTTTGGGGTCATGCACGTAACTCTGTGACTTACGGATTCTGACTTCCCGTGCCGACACCTCTGGGAGTAAAATGGCACCTGTACAATAGTGACCTTGACCTACTTTCATGAAATTGGGTCAGATTATGTAATTTACATGTAAGACATGTAATTTAAATGGAAAATGAAATTTGCTTGTTATTACTTGTGATAGAGTAAATTAAAGTAAATGAAAAAACCAACTTTGAAGTGGCCTGTGACCTTGAAAAATAAGTCAAGGTCACCGAAACCGGGTGAGTGTAATTAGGTCATGAAACACCATGTATGTGATTTTTTTGAGATTTTTTTGAAGAAATTTTTGTCTGGAAAAATAATAAATAATAAAAATAAATACGAAAACAAGAAACTTCACCTATGTAATAGGTGAAGTTTAATAATACTTACGAAAACAAGAAACTTCACCTATGTAATAGGTGAAGTTTAATAATAGGCATTTATATAGCGCTAATTCCAGTAAACTGCTCACTAGCGCTTGTGCATGATAAATTTATTTGTAGAAACTCTTAAATAGGTAGGTTTTAAGATTTCTCTTGAAGCTTTGAAGTGTTTTAGAAGCCTTGACAATCTCTGGGAGTTGGTTCCACAGTTTTGGTGCGGCATGCGAAAAGGCTCGGTCTTCATATTTGTTTTTGTTGAAGGAAGTTGGTTCATTTAAGAGCATTTTGTTGTTGCTTCTCAGATTACAGTTTCGTTCGGATTTTGGCTGAATCATCTCTTGAATATACAAGGGAGCTTGTCCGTTTACTGCTTTCCACGTTGTTAACATGAGTTTGAATTGTATTCTAGCTGGAATTGGCAGCCAATGTAGCTGCTTCCTGTGCTGGCTTACACTGTCATGCTTTTTCAATTTTTCAATGAGTCGAACTGCTGAGTTTTGGGCCACTTGAAGTTTGTACAATAAGCGACTTGATGTTCCATACAGAAGACCATTTCCATAGTCTAGGTGAGGAGTCACAAGGGCATTGACAGCTGTTTTGCAGGTTTCCTTGTCCAATGATTTATGGATTTTTGAAATATTTCTTAAATTGAAATAGGCATTCCGACACATTTTGTTTACTTGTTTTTCCATGGTCATGTTTTTGTCAAAGATTACACCGAGATTTCTAACATGATCGACTGCATTAATTTTGACATTGTCGACATGGATTGATGATACTTGGAGTTTATTAAGTTGGTGTTGACTGCCAATAAGCAACAGTTCAGTTTTTTCTCCATTGTTACAAAGCTTATTTTCATGGAGAAATCTCCTGATTTCAGTAATGCACTTTTGCATTTTGACTACTGCATTTCTCTGATCTAAGAAAGTTGGTTTGAAAGAGAGAATAAGTTGTTCGTCATCAGCATACTTTTGGTCTTTGACTTGATTTTTTGCAGCCACTTCACTTAATGGAGCGATGTATGAATTAAATAGGATTGGTCCTAATTTTGAACCTTGAGGAACTCCAAATTTGAGAGGCAGTTTGGTCGAAGTTTTGTCATTAATTATCACTGACTGTGACCTGTCAGAGATGTAGGACTTGAACCAGCACAATGCAGAATCTTGAACACCGTATCTGTTCTCTAAACGTTTCAGTAGAATCTTGTGATCAATTGTGTCAAAAGCAGCAGAAAGGTCCAGCAGTACGAGCATTGTTACCTCACCTTTGCTCATGTTCAACATGATATCGTTATGGATCTTGGTCAGGAGGGTTTCAGTGCTGTGGAATTTTCTGTAAGCTGACTGTTTCTCATCATCCAGGTTGTTTGTATTAAGATGGTCTGTGTATTGTTTGATAACAGCACTTTCAATAAGTTTGCCAAGGAAAGAAAGATTGGATACTGGTCTATAATTCTTTTTGATTAGATCCAATCCACATTTTTTCAACAGCGGCTTTACTAGCGCATGTTTCAACTCAAGAGGCATTTCTCCCTGTGTGAGTGACTTATTGACAATATTGGTTATAATGGGGAGGTATTCATCAATGCATTCGAGCAAAAGCCATGTGGGAATAGGATCAAGTTGGCAGTGTTTAACTGGCATTTCCCTGATCAATTTCTTTATGTCACTCTGAGATAGGCTTATGAAGTGACGGAATGTATGAGGTGCAGTTTCGATGTTGTTAACAGTATCATTATGTGAAGAGTCCAACTTCGACCTTAGCGTTTTAATCTTTTCATCAAAGAACTTATTAAAATCATTCGCCAAGTCAACTTCATTTGTATGTGGTGGGAGAGGTAGTTCCTGTTTTCTGTTCAGACTTGAGTTCAGTAACTTGAATAATTTCTTTGAATCACCATTAGAATCTTTGATCTTGACTCTCAGATCTTCTGACTTGAGGTGACTCAGCTGCAGATTCAGTGCATTTCTTTTTTCTTTGAATGACTCCCAGTCTTTTACAAGTCTGGTTCTCCTCCATAATCTCTCCGCTTTCCTTTTCGCTGATTTTAGAAACTTGATATCAGCATTGTTGAACGGAGTGGGTGTGCGCAGTGTTACTTCTGTGGTTTTAATGGGAGCATGTTTGTCCAGAACCTCTTTCGTAGAGTCATAGAGCCTAATAAGCTCATTGAGATTTTTCAGTTCCTGTCCATCAACAGTCAGATGTCTCCCAATGTCCTTTTTGAAATCTTGGACATCGATTTTAGTAGTTTTCCTGAAACTGATTTTCTTCTTTGGTTTGTTTGCTTTTTTCATTGGAATGTCAAACAGAATGCAATTATGATCAGAGAGTAGGTCACTAACCATACATTTGTTCAATATTGACTTTTCTCGAGTAATAACAAGGTCCAGCGTATTGCCATCTTTGTGTGTTGGCGCAGAGACATGTTGCACAAGACCAAACATTTCAAGGATGTTGTTAAATTGGTTTGTCTTGTTGTCACCTGGTTTGTTAACATGAAAGTTGAAATCACCTGTGATTATGATTTCCTCGTTTAATGTTTGATAGTGTCCAAGAAATTTTGTGAATTCAGTATAGAATTCTGCTAGACTGTATTTGTTTTTGTTGGATGGCTCAGGTCGGTACACCAGAAGAATTGTAACAATTTTGCCATCCAATTTGACTTGAATTTCCATGTGTTCAAAGGTCTTTGTCTTCACGCTATCTTTTTGAATTGCTTGAATGCCAGATCTGAACAGGCAACCCACTCCGCCACCTGGCCTTCCTAAGCGGGGCGAATTAAGAAAGGAATATGCGCCGTTTTGCTCCAATTCGCCAATTTTGACTGTATCATCATCTTTTAACCAAGTCTCAGTGAAAAGAAAGATGTCTAGATCATATTCCTCCTTGTAGTCCTTAACAATTTGTGTTTTCTGTCTCAAACTTTGAGCATTCCACACACAGGTTTTTAGAATATTGTTGTCTGGTTTGAGAAAAGTCTTTGAGCGACGATTTCTGATAAGTTCTGTACAGGGTGGTACTGAGTCTTTTTGTGCTAAAATCTCAAATCTGTTTGAGAGTTTGATTGAGCTTCTGTTTTTACTTGTACATTTTGCCTTTTGTAGAGTTGAGGCTGTTGTTGATTGTTGCCCATTGACATGTTTACTTAGACCAGTCTGCAAAACCTCAGAGTAAAGCTTTCTATATATGTGCATTGTTGTAAGAAGTTTATGATGAGCCCGAAAATTTGTGACAGACCGGAATCGAAGGTCTGGCAATTTTTGACTGACAGAAGGGGTTAGTTAGAATCAAGGAATGATCAATATTTGTCTGACTGAAGCAGTTCTTTAGAAATGAGGATCAGACTATTTGTGACTGATCCAAAGAGTTATTCAGAATCAGGGAGCAGTCAATTTGTGACCAAAACAGTTAGTTAGAATCGAGGATAAATCAATTTGTGACTGACCAAAGCAGAAAGTAAGAAACGAGGATCAATCAATTTGTGACTGACCAAAGCAGATAGTCAGGATCAAGGATCAATCAATTTGTGATTGACCAAAGCAGATGAGTAAAATAGAGGATCAATCAATTTGTGACTGAGCAAAGCAGATAGTTAGAATCGAGGATCAATCAATTTGTGACTGACCGAAAAGGGTTAGTTAAAAGTTGAGGATCAATCAATTTGTGACTGACCAAAGCAGTTAGTTAGAATTGAGGATCAATCAATTTGTGACTGACCGAGAGGGTTAGTTAAGAGTTGAGGATCAATCAATTTGTGAATGACCAAAGCAGATGGTTAGAATCGAGGATCAATCAATTTGTGACTGACCGAAATGGTTAGTTAAGAGTCGAGGATCAATCAATTTGTGACTGACCAAAGCAGTTAGTTAGAATCGAGGATCAATCAATTTGTGACTGACCGAGAGGGTTAGTTAAGAGTCTAGGATCAATCAATTTGTGACTGACCAAAGCAGTTAGTTAGAATCGAGGATCAATCAATTTGTGACTGACCAAAAGGGTAAGTTAAGAGTCGAGGATCAATCAATTTGTGACTGACCAAAGCAGTTAGTTACAATTGAAGATCAATCAATTTGTGACTGACTGAAAAGGTTAGTTAAGAGTCAAGGATCAAACAATTTGTGACTGACCAAAGCAGTTAGTTAGAATCGAGGATCAAGCAATTTGTGACTGAGTGAAAGGGTTAGTTAAGAGTCGAAGATCAATCAGTTTGTGACTGACCAAAGCAGTTAGTTAGAATCGAGGATCAATCAATTTGTGACTGACCGAAAGGGTTAATTAAGAGTCGAGGATCAATCAATTTGTGCCTGACCAAAGCAGTTAGTTAGAATCGAAGATCAATCAATTTGTGACTGACCGAAAGGGTTATTTAAGAGTCGAGGATCAATCAAATTGTGACTGACCTAAAGGGTTAGTTAAGAGTCGAGGATCAATCAATTTGTGACTGACCAAATCAGTTAGTTAGAATTGAAGATCAATCAATTTGTGACTGACCGAAAAGGTTAGTTAAGAGTCGAGGATCAATCAATTTGTGACTGACCAAAGCAGTTAGTTAGAATCGAGGATCAATCAATTTGTGACTGACCGAAAGGGTTAGTTAAGAGTCGAGGATCGATCAATTTGTGACTGACCAAAGCAGTTGGTTAGAATTGAGGATCAATCAATTTGTGACTGACCGAAGGGGTTAGTTAAGAGACGAGTATCAATCAATTTGTGACTGACCAAAGCAGTTAGTTAGAATTGAAGATCAATCAATTTGTGACTGACCGAAAAGGTTAGTTAAGAGTCGAGGATCAATCAATTTGTGACTGACCAAAGCAGTTAGTTAGAATCGAGGATCAATCAATTTGTGACTGACCGAAAGGGTTAGTTAAGAGTCGAGGATCAATCAATTCGTGACTGACCAAAGCAGTTAGTTAGAATCGAGGATCAATCAATTTGTGACTGACCGAAAGGGTTAGTTAAGAGTCGAGGATCAATCAATTTGTGACTGACCAGAGCAGTTAGTTAGAATCGAGGATCAATCAATTTGTGACTGACCGAAAGGGTTAGTTAAGAGTCAAGGATCAATCAATTTGTGACTGACCAAAGCAGTTAGTTAGAATCGAGGATCAATCAATTTGTGACTGACCGAAAGGGTTAGTTAAGAGTCGAAGATCAATCAATTTGTGACTGACCAAAGCAGTTAGTTAGAATTGAGGATCAATCAATTTGTGACTGACCGAAGGGGTTAGTTAAGAGACGAGTATCAATCAATTTGTGACTGACCAAAGCAGTTAGTTAGAATTGAAGATCAATCAATTTGTGACTGACCGAAAAGGTTAGTTAAGAGTCGAGGATCAATCAATTTGTGACTGACCAAAACAGTTAGTTAGAATCGAGGATCAATCAATTTGTGACTGACCGAAAGGGTTAGTTAAGAGTCGAGGATCAATCAATTTGTGCCTGACCAAAGCAGTTAGTTACAATTGAAGATCAATCAATTTGTGACTGACCGAAAGGGTTATTTAAGAGTCGAGGATCAATCAAATTGTGACTGACCGAAAGGGTTAGTTAAGAGTCGAGGATCAATCAATTTGTGACTGACCAAAGCAGTTAGTTAGAATTGAAGATCAATCAATTTGTGACTGACCGAAAAGGTTAGTTAAGAGTCGAGGATCAATCAATTTGTGACTGACCAAAGCAGTTAGTTAGAATCGAGGATCAATCAATTTGTGACTGATCGAAAGGGTTAGTTAAGAGTCAAGGATCAATCAATTTGTGACTGACCAAAGCAGTTAGTTAGAATTGAGGATCAATCAATTTGTGACTGACCGAAGGGGTTAGTTAAGAGACGAGTATCAATCAATTTGTGACTGACCAAAGCAGTTAGTTAGAATTGAAGATCAATCAATTTGTTACTGACCGAAAAGGTTAGTTAAGAGTCGAGGATCAATCAATTTGTGACTGACCAAAGCAGTTAGTTAGAATCGAGGATCAATCAATTTGTGACTGACCGAAAGGGTTAGTTAAGAGTCGAGGATCAATCAATTCGTGACTGACCAAAGCAGTTAGTTAGAATCGAGGATCAATCAATTTGTGACTGACCGAAAGGGTTAGTTAAGAGTCGAGGATCAATCAATTCGTGACTGACCAGAGCAGTTAGTTAGAATCGAGGATCAATCAATTTGTGACTGACCGAAAGGGTTAGTTAAGAGTCAAGGATCAATCAATTTGTGATTGACCAAAGCAGTTAGTTAGAATCGAGGATCAATCAATTTGTGACTGACCGAAAGGGTTAGTTAAGAGTCGAGGATCAATCAATTTGTGACTGACCAAAGCAGTTAGTTAGAATTGAGGATCAATCAATTTGTGACTGACCGAAGGGGTTAGTTAAGAGACGAGTATCAATCAATTTGTGACTGACCAAAGCAGTTAGTTAGAATTGAAGATCAATCAAATTGTGACTGACCGAAAAGGTTAGTTAAGAGTCGAGGATCAATCAATTTGTGACTGACCAAAACAGTTAGTTAGAATCGAGGATCAATCAATTTGTGACTGACCGAAAGGGTTAGTTAAGAGTCGAGGATCAATCAATTTGTGACTGACCAAAGCAGTTAGTTAGAATCGAGGATCAATCAATTTGTGACTGACCGAAAGGGTTAGTTAAGAGTCAAGGATCAATCAATTTGTGACTGACCAAAGCAGTTAGTTAGAATTGAAGATCAATCAATTTGTGACTGACCGAAAAGGTTAGTTAAGAGTCGAGGATCAATCAATTTGTGACTGACCAAAGCAGTTAGTTAGAATCGAGGATCAATCAATTTGTGACTGACCGAAAGGGTTAGTTAAGAGTCAAGGATCAATCAATTTGTGACTGACCAAAGCAGTTAGTTAGAATTGAAGATCAATCAATTTGTGACTGACCGAAAAGGTTAGTTAAGAGTCGAGGATCAATCAATTTGTGACTGACCAAAGCAGTTAGTTAGAATCGAGGATCAATCAATTTGTGACTGACCGAAAGGGTTAGTTGAGAGTCGAGGATCAATCAAGTTGTGACTGACCAAAGCAGTTAATTAGAATCGAGGATCAATCAATTTGTGACTGACCGAAAGGGTTAGTTAAGAGTCGAGGATCAGTCAATTTGTGACTGACCGAGAGGGTTAGTTAAGAGTTGAGGATCAGTCAATTTGTGAATGACCGAACAATAACAAAGTAATAATACAAGTTGTTTCAATAGTGTAAGTACATATAAGTGTAAATTTAGATTTTTCTTAATAATTTTCTAAAATTTTTCAACTAAGTAAATGTTTTCTTATAAAGATAGTAAAACAGAAATATAGCAGATTTATGTGAAAATAATTGTAATTGTGGCTATGCTGTCTGCTTAGTTGATCAGCTGATAGGCTAGAAGTCTGATGGTTGAAGTCTGATGGTTGGTTGAGTCTGGGATGTGTATTGGCAGTGTTCAGCTCTTCAAAACTTAAATTTCCGAAAGTTAGTGCTGTCAAGTGTTCTGTAAGTCACTGGAAAACTAAATGAGTGCTGAAGATAGAAAATATGACAATAAGATAACTTTTAAGGTCCAAAAACGAAGGTAAAATGATTGAGACAATAACTGATAGGCTGAGGAGTGGATGGTGCACCTTGATATTGGTATGTAGGTCAACTGTTCCAGTCAGGTGAGCAGGGAAATCCCCAATTCTCGTACTGGCTTGTCAAGTGAAAGAAAAGTGAAATAATTTGAAAAAAATATACAGTGTGTGGCCTCAAAAGTTGCCACAAGTCTTCTAGAGGATGGTTCCGACAAAATTACACCAAATTGAGCCACAAGACACCTTTGAATCTCCAACAAGAACCTATAATGTCTCAGAGCTCTTCACCAGTGTGTTGACAGTCTAACAGCGCCCTCTAATCTATTCAATCTACTTTCCCCGCATAACCTCCTCCTTTCCCCCCAATTCCCCCAAGTTACCCCATAGGGTGGGGGGTGTATCCTGTCATGAGGCCTCCTCTTCAATGAATTCTGAACCCCCTCCCCCCAAAGTTCTGGATCCACCCCTGCACCGAATGAACTCACATCTTCATTGTCATAACAAATGTTCACTATGATGCAAATAACTTACATTCTAGTCTTTCTAAGTCTGTTTTTATTCTGTTGTTTGGGGGGGAAAAAACTTCACTTTGACTGATTAATATTTTTACTGTTGTCCTGTAATAGGATTTGCCACAGGTGCTCCACATGCAATCAGACCCAATGCATGAGTAGACCTATACAGTAATGTTTAATAATGGGGGATTATTATGACCAGCAGCCTGTTGTCATTTTGGGGTCACCACAGGTTGTCAGATTGCTCATAGTTTTTTATGCCAGGGCTAGACAAACTGTACTCAATGCACAGTTATGAAACTTGCTGTGTAAGTCTAACTTAACACCATTCACCCAACTTCCTCGTATTAATCAAACAAATGACTGCTTCATGCATTTCTTTCATTCAGGGTTTTTCAGCAGCACACCATCTAATCATAATAATAGTCATAGCAGGAATCTCATCTCACTCATAAGGCTTTTTTCTCTCAATCCATAACATCTTAAATTACACTCCTGAGCCTGTCAATTCATCTGAAGTTCCCGATAGGGCAAATTTTACCTATCAACATTCATTATTTCCATAGTTACACAAATATATCTTGGGCATTTCCTACAAAAAACACGTTTTTTCACTTCAATACATCTCACCTGTACATTTAACTGCCACAACAAGCACTGTAAAGCATTTAATATTAAAGACCATTAAATTCCGCATCTTCTATGGCCAATATATCTACCCAGTTACCAGATATTCCTGTTGGGAGTTTGACAAAAAACATATTTTCAACATACAAATCTGGAAGCTATATATTTCTCTGCCACATAGACCAGTAATGCATATTATATTGCAGGCCACTAAATTCCGCATCTTTTTCCACACTGATTGAACTTCTATGTCCAATATAACTTCCCAGCTCCCAGAAATTAAATTGCGTCATGCATTCAGAAAATCATATTTTCCAACAACTCCAGTCTCTCAGTGTTTGTAGTGATGTACACCACGCTGTAGTAGTTCCAAACAATCCACCTTACTTCATCTATAACTGAAAGCTCACTGGAACCTGCAAATAGGACCTGCCTTCACATTACTCTAACCTGGGAAGAACTTTGAACTCGGTGCATTTTTGAAAAGCAAGAAACCCTAACGGGTGAACAGCTAGTTCCTTATTGTTTTTGGAAAGGCACATCCTGTGTTTTGAGACAGCCCCCAGATTTTTGGCTTAGCTATTCCAAGGAGTATATAATTTCTTTCTGCAGTTCTGCAGTTCTGCAAAAAAACTGCAGAATTCTGCAGTTCTGCAAAAAAACTGCAGAATTCTGCAGTTTCAAAAAAAATCTGCAGGAAGCTGCAGAATTCTCCAGTTCTGCAAAAAAACTGCAGAATTCTGCTTTTCAAAAAAATCTGCAGGAAGCGGCAGAATTCTGCAGTTCAGTTAGTGGCAAGACCCTTGTCAAAGTGGTTTGAAATTAGCAGATGCACTGCAATTAATGAGATGCATTAAGTACCAGAGGTTCACAAATACTGCATGGAGCTGCAAAACTGCAGAATTCCTACAGAATTCTGCAGTTTCCAACAGAACTGCAGAATTTTTTGCAGAATTTTTTGCAGAATTCTGCAGAATTCTGCAGTTTCTATTGCAGAATATGCAGGTGCAGGAAGAAATTTAAGTGTACTGGCTATTCCTTGCTACTTAACGACCTTGCCTTATACTGCTAAGGGATTCTCAAAAGCAGCCAAACTCTATTTCCAAGAACTCTGACAGCGGGATACCCCTCCGTGCTCTGTCCACTGGAAATTGGATACCCATTCTAGAATGAGAAACTGAAAGATACCCGGAAGGACTCTCATACAAGTGTAGAGCCCGCACTATGAAAACTGTCCTTATCATTCATGGTAAAATTTGATCCATTATCACCCAAAAGTGAGCTACATAACGTTCACTGATCAGACCCACACCAAAAAATTCCTTACAAAATTTAGATGAATATGAGCCTTGTCTGATGAGTGAACCCCATGTAGCTTGTAGTGAAAACTGGCCTTAAAAGTTTGAATCAGGGAAATTTCAAAATGGCCACCATTTGTTATTGCTCTCTGCACATGCTCAATAGGTCTGAGCATGCTCAGTGGAATCAGGTCACTCCCGGGCATGCTCAGTGCCAAATTAGGTCAGAGCAAATTTTCCATTGTATTTCTATAGTGGCCCGGAGTCACTGAGTTCAGGCATCATGACTTGACTTGAGTGCTTGGTGACTTGACTTGAAAGACTTTCACGACTTGGGTATTTCCTGTGACTTGAGTGTTTTATGACTTGACTTAACCCTGACTGAACACAGTCTGCTGTATAAGCAGGCAATAGAAGCAGGCTACTGTAGCCTGGACTTAACCAACTTAACCGGCTTGTTTAAGTTCCAAAGTTGCAGATGGTACATTGAAAAATCATAGCATTCTTGTTCAGGTAGGCCTATGCATGGGCCTGTTTGATCACCTAAAATTTTAATAAAGCTTACTAAAAATGGACAAAGAGGAAAGTTACAGAAATGTGACATAATCTACACATTTACCAATTCCAGTTACAGTGTACAAAAAACTAGCGCTTACAGAAAAGCTCTGAAATGTTTCTTTTGACCTCAAAACAAGCCCTAAATACATTGAATTGAAGTGTCAAAGTGCATGTCATTTAGTATCTTGTGACCTCATTGATGAGTGGTATGTCTTGGTCAGTGACTCTGGTTAATAACTTAGGAAGTATATGACTTTAATACGAGCATTCCAGTGCTTTACGGTAAGCCTAATGAACAACTGGACCTATCAGACTTATTTTACTGAAGTCTGAATTGATCACTGGACATGAGAGCACAGGCAAGCCCTAATATTTGGATATATATAATTTCGCTGACCACTAATAAATCATAGTCACAAATGTATTTAGTATAATACATGTAGAAATATTTGTAAGCTGTCAATCCTATTTTGTTATCAGATAGAAATCATTGAATTACATATCAATGGCTCTGAGTATCAATAATGAAATGACATTGTGAAGTACAATCGGCATTTTAAAGCACCTTCAGCTTCATCATCCTCCCACAACCCTCAATGGATGTTAATTGCAATTAGACGATCTGGGGGTGAAACAAAGCTCAGGAATCTGCAGGATTGCAATTCTAAAGCAGTATTGGTCTGCTTTTCTAATCAATTTGAATTACAGAAGCAGTCCAATGAGGCTGTAGGTGGCGGCAACTTGATTCTCAATAGGCAGTGGCGGCTTAAATTGACCATGGCTTGACTTGACTTGAGGCTAGCATGACTGACGGCGGCTTGATACGGCGGCGGCTCCGGGCTCTATACAAGTGTGATACCCCATCCTGACAATGGCCATTGGGGTACCCTTTTACTGGTGGGCTACCCATGTACATGTGGGATACCCACACAAGAATGAGTAGCTAGAACACACCCAGTTGGGTCTCATGAAAGTGGGATACCTCAGTCAAGACTATGGAGAAAACAGCCTCTGCGGTACCCTTCTACGTGGGATACTATTACCCATGTACATGTGGATACCCGCACAAGAATGAGAAGCTGAAAGACTCCCAGTGGGATTCTCGTGAAAGTGGAATATCCTCATGACTATGGAGGAAACAGCCGCTGGGGTGCCCTTCTACTGGTGGGATATCAATCTACATGTTTAAAACCTACAAAAGAATGAGAAGCTGGAAGACACCCAGTGGGATTCTCATGAAAGTGGGGATACCCCAATCATGACAATGAGAAGACAGCCTGTGAGGCACCCTTCTACTAGTGGGATACCCATCTACATGTGGGATACCCACCCACGAATGAGAAGAGGGACGACAACCAGTTGGATTCTCATGACTATAGAGGAAACAGCTGCTGGGGTACCCTTCTTCTTTTGGGATACCCATCTTCATGTGGTATACCCACAAAAGAATGAGAAGCTGGAAGACACCAGTGGGATTCTCATGAAAGTGGGGATACCCCAGTAATGACTATGGAGCAAACAGTTGGTGGTGTCCCCGTTATTGCTGGGATACCCATCATCTGGGTTACCCTTGCTACAATGAGAAGATGGAGGAAGCCAAGTTGGATTTTCTTACAAGTGGGATATACCCCCATCAGGACAATAAAAAAGACAGCCAGTGGGATACCCCTCTAAAAGTGGGTTTACCCATCTATGGGTGAGATGACATGTGCAAGTGGGATGCCCACACAAGCATGATATTGGGCACACGTACCCAGTTGGATTCTCATACAAGTGGCATACCCCCATCATGACAAGACAGCCAGCGTGTTACCTGTCTATAGGGTCTACAGAAAAAGAGGACAGTCAACACAATGGGATTTGTTTACATTTTATTTTGTGCCAAGCATCAGTATTCAACAAAACATGATTTGTATATGAACAGTATATTATAGAACAGTCGAATTACCCCCGTTATTCGCATCCCTTGATGTGGTAACTTTCTGCAGATGAGACATAAATGATGCAAAAGCTTGTTAAAAATCGAAGGGTGTTTCAATGTTGACTATTCCAGCAGGCCTCTATTAATTTCAAACCAATATTGTCAATAAGTCATTTGGAAAGTACAAATTCTCAGGATTTCAAATATGTATTGTATGTGAACCTATCTATTCTCTTTAGCTCCCTGCATTAGTTTGAAACTGTAGAAATGTCTGACGTTTTTGTGAATTTCGCAGCTGAACTACAGAGAAATACCACATTTATGCGTTAAAATAGACACAATTTCACATTTGACATTATCCAAAGTGTCTGACTTGTTCTTTCACCCGGGAGGGGAGAGAACTATGGATGCCTTTTAAGTTTAGTTTTATAGCAGGTGGAATTAAGTACCAAGAAACTCCTAAGATGTTAGATTTATGACAGCGAAATCACTTTCTGTAAGATGTTGGTAATTTTTGCTTTCATTAGTACTCGGTCTTGCTTTTGTTTAGTGCTTGATGTGACTAACACAGCTATCAATAAATATTATATCTGTATGTATGCGTGTGTGTGTAGATGCTTTGGTGGTAGTAGAAGTGTCAATGTTTGCATGACAGACATGTTTTTCCTTTACTAATATCAGACATGTTTTTCCTTTATGATATGTAGAAATAATTTTCTTATCGACATAAAAGTAATGAATGCCTGTCCGTCCTCTGATGGGAACAAAGAAGATATACTTCTTTCAAATGATGCCTGCACAAAGAAGAACAAGAATTGTCCATAAAATCCATGCCATTAAACTTTCTGAACAGCAACAGTATTTGTATCACCTGTAGAGATACCAGAATTTGACTGTAGTACCCATGAATAAAGAAGTAATGGTTGCCAAGAAGTAAGTTTTCTCAAAACATTAATTTATAGGTTTGAAGTAATGAAAGCAATATTTATTTGGCATTTGGAGGGTTGACAGTTGTAGTAACAAGTAAACTAAGGTGCCAAAAGAAAGCTGGTTGGGAATGTGTTATTCACAGATCAGGATAAGAGGAATTGAAAATACATGGCTGGATTTTGTGCTTCCAAGGAGATTTGTGATACTGATAGCAACATTTATTTAGCTTTTAGGGGGTTTACAGTTGTAGTAACAGGGAAACAAAGGCACCAAATGAAAACTGATATCAAGGGCTATCCAGCCATATCCACTTTGGTTGGTTGGAAATAAGTCATGTATTGATTAGGACTGGGGGAATTGAAAATACATGGGAGGATTTTGAGTTTCCGAGGAGATTTTTGACGCTAATAGCAACATTCATTTAGCTTTTGGAAGGTTGACAGTACCAATAACAGGGAAACAAAGGTACCAAATGAAAGCTGACATCAAGTGCTATCCATCCATGTCAATTTTGGTTGGTTAGGAATGAGTTATATAGGGATTAGGATAGGTGGATTTGAAAATACATAGGAGGATTTGTTGTTTTGATTCTAATAGCAACATTTATTTAGCTTTTGGAAGGTTGTCAGTACCAATAACAGGGAAACAAAGGTACCAAATTGAAGCTGACATAAAGTGCTATCCATCCATATCCATTTTTGTTGGTTAAGAATGAGTTGTATAGGGATTAGGACTTGTGGAATTGAAAATACATTGGTGAATTTTGTGTTTCCGAGGAGATTTTTGATTCTGATAGTAACATTTATTTAGCTTTGGAAGGTTGACTGTAGCAATAACAGGGAAACAAAGGTACCAAATAAAGCTGACATCAAGTGCTATCCACCCATATCCATTTTGGTTGGTTAGGAATGAGTTATAAACAATTAGGATAGGTGGATTTGAAAATACATAGGAGGATTTGGTGATTCCGAGGTAATTTTTGATTCTGATAGCAACATTTATTTGGCTTTTGGAAGGATGACAGTACCAATAACAGGGAAACAAAAGTACCAAATTGAAGCTGACATCAAGTGCTATCCATCCATATCCACTTTAGTAGGTCAGGAATGAGTTATATAGGGATTAGGATAGGTGAAATTGAAAATACATGTGAGCATTTGTTGTTTCTGAGAAGATTTTTGATTCTGATAGCAACATTTATTTAGCTTTTGGAAGGTTGGCAGTACCAATAACAGGGCAACAAAGGTACCAAATTGAAGCTAACATCAAGTGCTATCTATCCATATCCATTTTTGTTGGTTAGGAATGAGCAATATAGGGATTAGGACTTGTGGAATTGAAAATACATGGGTGAATTTTGTGTTTCCGAGGAGATTTTTGATTCTGATAGCAATATTTATTTAGCTTTTGATAGGTTGACATTAGCAAAAATGGGGAAACAAAGGAACCAAATAGAAGCTGACATCAAGTGCTATCCGTCCATATCCATTTTGGTTGGTTAGGAATGAGTTGTATAGGCATAAGAACTTGCGGAATTGAAAAAACATGAGAGGATTTTGAGTTTCTGAGGGGATTTTGGACAAAGAGAGCAATATTTATTTTGTTTTGGAGGGTTGAAAGTTGTAGTAACAGCGAAACAAAGGTACCAAATGAAAGCTGACATCAAGGGCTATCCATCCACATCATCTTTGGTTGGCTAGGAAGGAGGTATCTAGTAATTAGGATAGGTGGAATTGAAAATGCATTTCTGGATTTTTTGTTTCTGAGGAGATTTTTGATACTGACAGCAGTATTTATTTAGTTTTTTGATGGTTGATAGTTGTTGTAACACTGGAACCATGATGCCAAAGGAAAGGTGGCATCAAGGGCTATCCATCCTCATTCTGTTTTGTTTGGTTAAGAATGAATCATCTAGTGATTGATCAAGTGATCTCCTGATTGGTAAGATGTGAAAATTGTGCTTTTTCCATTTGCTTAACATTAACGAAGCTGGTAGGACAATAAATTCGAATTATTAAGGACATTTAAATAATTTTAATGCATGCCACAATTCCATATTAGGGAAATGTATATAATAGTACTATTGAACAATGAATCATTATAAGAATGTGAACATAGTTGAATAGCTATATCATTTTCCACGCTTTTGCAGTTGTTGACCATCTTCTTTTAGTTTGTGTGCATGGAGAACCAGCATGTAATAGTACATCTTGGGGACTTCCACCTGCTATAAAACTAGACTTTTAAAAAAGGCATCCATAGTTCCCTCCCCTGCCAGGTGAAAGAACAAGTCAGACAACTTTGGATTAATGTCAAATGTGAAATTGTGTCTATTTTAATGCATGAATATGTGGTATTTCTCTGTACTTCAGCTGCAAAATTCACAAAAACGTCAAACATTTCTACAGTTTCAAACTAATGCAGGGAGCTAAAGAGAATAGATAAATTCACATACTATACATATTTGAAATCCTGAGAATTTGTACTTTCCAAATGACTTATTGACAATATTGGTTTGAAATTCATAGAGGCCTACTGGAATAGTCAACATTGAAACACCCTTCGTCTTTTTTATTTAGATTGGCGGCCATCTTTAGATGCAAATTAGGGGGGTCATATAATTTATTTAGAGTAAAAATAGTCACAGATTTCGAATCAGCATCACAAAATTGACCAGGAAAGTCAATTCTAATGTATTTTTCTCACACTGAATGGATTTAGGAACATATTTTGTGAAACCGAGGCCCAAAAAAATCTGAAAAACGAGATAAGGAGGTACCCTACTTCAAATGAATATTGTGAAGTTGTGTCTACCTTTACAGTTGTAAGACTTGCATTTTTGAAATCCTGAGAATTTTCTGCATAAAGCCCACCCATTGAACCTTTTAGCCTCAAAAACATAAATAAAACCCCCGTAGCTCTGGGACTAATGTGATTAACTTACGTTGACTTTGACCTGAAAAAAATATGTTAACTTAGCTAATAGTTACTAACTTTGGTAGAGCTCTGCGTTATTAACATATTAACGATTAACAAATTAATGCCCACCACTGGTTACGGGCCATTCTTCTGCTTTATCAGGGATTGAATCTGCGGATTCTTGTTAATATGCTATGACCCTGTCACAAAGACCTTTACCACCCACCTGCTGGTCATATTATCATCGCTTGCGATTCTAGTTTTATCACTCCTAAGGGGGATGTAAATTTAATTGGGGGGGGGGGGAGGAGGGTTTTGAGTTTTCTTTTAAATAGATAATTTCTTGCTCAATTTTGGTGAAATAATTAAATAAACAATTTTTGGGCAGTCTTGAAATAAATAATTTCTGCCAGGGGTATTTCTTAGTAAGGCGTTGCTTGACTTTGGAATGAATATTTGGGGACTTAGCGAACTTGAAGTAAATAGATACTGCCACCGTTTCAGTGAAATAAATAATTTGCCTCCGAGGAAAACTCCAAGCCCCCCTGAAATTAAATGGTTCCCCTAACTACTGTTATAGTACAAGTACATCTCAAAATACCACCATACAACCATTTAGTCTTATTTGCAGTGTCATAGGCCTCCCCGGCTCCGCCATATGTAATTCAAAAAAGAAACTTCATGTAGGCCTATAAGAATGAATAAAAATTACTCACAACTATTCAAAGCGGGATCTTCTTGCACTGACTTCAACTGTTAAGAAATAAAATAAAATGAAACTGAAAAAAATAATTAAACTATTAACCATTTACATATAATTTATTTGGATATATTGTTCTCTCTACTATATCATTAATCTTGAATAGCCTGAAGGAATGTAGGTGTCACGCGGTCACCTTATAAAAAAGACCTTATCACATTTGTGGAGAATGGCCATGTCCTAGACCAATCAGATGCAAGTAAATTGCTGAGTTTGGTAATTAGAAAACGGAAGAGGCTGGTCTTTGAGACTCAATGACTGCCCAGTTGTTTCCCCTAAGCCCATGTGTTCTTTTGTTGAGAGATAACTCCTCCCGTTGGAATGTCTCAAAAGTGACTGACTACATAACAGGCCATCCAATCAAAATGTGTATATATATAGATATTCTTTTATTCGACCACATAACTATACAGATTAAGAAATAAGCATACATGTATCAAATATATATATATATATATATACAGGTAAGTATAATGGATAACAGATTGCAATGATGAATAAATAAAGTTACAGGCCAGGAGGGCCTCATTAAGCCTATACAAAGGTGCTAACATGCGGACCCACCCTATATTCCATAGCATTAGAAAATAAATCATATCGATGGTGAAAGTGCAAAACCTCGCATATCAAAAAAAGCCATTTTTCAGAAATTGGAAAAAACTACCACCGATCTTTTTTTATTGTTATGTTCATCAATGTGTGAGTTAGGCTTAGCTTGATTTATAGAAAGTGGCACCCTGTTTTAGCATATTTTTTTGTGAAAATTTTGACTTACAAGGTTTTGCACTTTCTCTTTCTTAAAAGTTAGTAAGGTGCAAAACCTTGTAACTCGACCATTTATCACATTTTAAAGCAACTTGCAGCATTGAATGTACCTCTAATCTATAGGTAAACAGTAAAAATATAATTTGACCATGATAAATAACAACAGCTAATTTTAATTAGTGGCTACAATGGCAAGAATGAGGAAAATGACACTTTTTTCAAATGTTGTGCATGCTCTTTTTCAATAGCCTATGTCAACACAACAAATATAGAGAGGTAAAAATGTTTAAAAAGGAAATTCCTGTGAGCCATAGAAAACGTACCACAATCAAAATTTTTCAAAGACTGAAATATCCTAAATATGTGCTTCAAAGTTCTGATTTGAGTTACGAGGTTTTGCACTTTCACTTTTTGGAACAAATCGACATACAAGGTTTGGTGAAATCACTCTGTTACAGCTTCCAAAAATAGCAAAGAGGCAAGGTGACCAATTGACAACATGTATTGGATATTGAATTAGTCATTCCACTCAAAATCTAAAAATAGCAAAATTTTGACATACGAGGCTTTGCACTTTCACCATCGATATGTACAGTTCATATAACGCATGTTTAGTGTTTGAAAAAAAAACAGATCAGTGGGGAAAAAAAAGAAAATCTCATCTTTTCAACTGAGTGCAATGAGCAAAATGGGTGAATGAGATGATGGGGGTGGGGGATGAATGAGATGATGGGGATATGTGACTGAATGAAGGGGACATGGTGAAAGTAGACAAATATATTATTAAAGCCAAGTATCGAAATATATTAGCTTATGTTGAAAAAAAGTAATAAATAGAAATAATAAAAAAAATAAGAAAATACTGGTTTTTTCACAACTATCACCGATTACAGACATACATATCTATAATATCAATAATATGTATGTGTTTCCTTTACAAACAAGACTGCAATGTTCCATGGAGGATTCACTTTTCTGAAGGAGATACTTACACAATGATTATGTCATAAAATGAGCAAGTTGTCAAGTGTATCAGTTAAGATATCGATTAATTCAAAAAATCCTTCAATTGTCTTTACCTATTCCATTGTCTTGGAAACCGTTTAGTGGATAAATTTTACATCATACATAAACATCTTGGCCGGGTTCAGAAAGAGGACATTCTCACAATACATTATAATGTTCAACACTTGCTGGTTTTATGCAATTATTTTTGAGTAAAAGAGACCAAAGTGTGTTAATTATGAATCCCCTTGAAACATCATAATTGTTGTGATTTCTTGTTTCCATGGTAACTAGTACTTGTATTAAAATGTCATGGAGCGTTCACTGTTCTGAAGTTCATCCTTCCACAATGATTATATAGAGAAATGAGCAAGACGGCATGTCCATTAGTTGAGATATTGATAATGTCTCAACCTCATCCAAATTATTTGACCCGATATGTTGACTTGGAAATTGTTTTAATGAAATAAATGTCCATGAAACATACAAATCATACCCATATTTGGAAAGAGGACACTCTCACAAGCATTTTCATGTAGCACAACTGCAGGTTTTATGAGGTAATTTTAGAGTATAAGAGTTCAAAGTGTGTTAATTATGGCTGGAACTGCAAATTTGTTATGATATCCTGTCTCCATGGCAACCAGGACCATGCCACACATCAAAGGGTTCACTTTTTTGAAGGTCATCCTGTCACAATGATTATGCCGAAAAATGAGCACTATGGCATGTCTATCAGTTGAGATATTGGAAAATTCCAAAATTCTTATAAACTTGTTTGTCCTGACTTATTGCCTTGGAAACCATTTTAGTGCAATAACTAGACATAAAACATAAAAATCTCGCACAGGTTTTGAAAGAGGACACTCTCAACAACATTTCATTGTGCAACACTAGCGGGTTTAATGAAATTATTTTGGAGTATAAGAGATCAAAGTGAGCGATAATGACAGGAAACTTCAAATTTGTTATGATTTCTTGTTTCCATGGCTACCAAGACCATGCCACATATCCAAGGGTTCACTGTTCTGAAGGTCATCCTGCCACAATGATTATGTCCAAAAATGAGCACTATGGCATGTCTATTAGTTGAGATATTGGAAAATTCCAAAATTCTTATAAACTTGTTTGCCTTGACTTATTGCCTTGGAAACCATTTTAGTGCAATAACTAGACATGAAACATAAAAATCTCGCACAGGTTTTGAAAGACGACACTCTTAGCAACATTTCCATATAAAACACAAGCGGGATTAATGAAATCATTTGGGAGTATAAGATATCAAAGTGTGTGACAATGACTGGAAACTTCATACTTGTTATGATTTCTTGTTTCCATGGCAACCACAACAATGCAGAAGCAAAATTGGTCTGCCAGTGGGAAGTCTGTCTCAACTATAGTTTGATCAGGCACAAAAACCTTGTCTGTGAACTTTGGTGTTTAAGAAAAGCATTAAAAATGAATTATTTGCAAATTACAATTTTAATAAATCTGTTGCCATGGCAACAGACCTCCCTCAGTTAGTACCAGGAACCAGTAATTTTCTTAGCCGGATTCAGATAGCTGACATTTTGGCGAACATTTTGGTATATGATTCGGCCTGTTGTACTTCCGTGCGGGGTATCTCCTTAAATATTGGACTTTTTGGCTTCTGTTTCCTATACTATTAGCAGTCTAGGTAGTTGGTGTCTTATGCAGTGTTCGGCAAAGTTGTGATTTACTCTCAAAGTTAAAAAGGGGTATTTCGGGTGAGTCTATGATGAGTGTCATGCTGTCTAATTATTTGGAAAGATGAGAAATATTGTGGGAGTCTTGCATGGGCTAATCTGAAGTCGAACCTGAGTAGCCTTGATTTGTATAGGTCACTTATGGTCAGGATGTTCTGTTTTTTAAATAAAGGTTGGGTATGTGCATTAAATTTAGAGTTTGTAATTATTCGAATTGCTTTCTTTTGTAACTTTGTGATTCTTTTGGCCTTGGTGCCCTAGCATAAAATACCATATTGAAGATGAGGATTGATCAAGGAGTTGTAAATCATTTTCAGAATTTCAAGAGGGAGGATTTTTCGTAAGTGGCAGAGAACTCCAGTAACTTTTCATATTTTTGAAGATATTTTCTCTGTGTGTCCTGACCATTTCAAGTTTTTGTCTATTGTAATGCCTAAGAAATCAAATTTGGAAACACATTGAATTGGTTTACTATTTATTGTTAAGAGTGGGGGATTAGTTGCATTATTTAGGGTCGTGAAGAGCATGCATTTGGTCTTTTGTTCATTAAGAGAAAGAGCATTTAGTTGAAGCCAGTCTATATATTTCTTCAGTTCGGAATTTATTGTTTCTGTAGAGGGATTAGATGAAGCATTAGCCATTGAGAAGGAAACAAAGAGGGTGGTGTCATCAGCATAAGTAATTGTCTTAAAAAGATCACTAGCTAAAGATATATCGTTAATAACTTAATATAGATAATGAATAATAATGGCCCCAGAATGGAACCCTGTGGGACGCCTGTTTTAACGTTTGCAAAAGCGGATTTAGTACCATCTAATTCAATATATTGTTTACGATTGGAAAGATAACTTTTCAGCAGTGATAGGGCTTCGTTTCTAATACCATAATAGCTCAACTTTTGGAGAAGAATGTCGTGATTAATAGTATCGAAAACTTTACTTAGGTCCATGAAGATAGCTAAAGGTAATTCATTATTATCTAATTTATTGATTACTCTATCTACTAATTCAATGGCTGCATGTTCGGTGAAACTGATTCTCTAAATCCGTATTGGTTGTTATTGTATCGCTCATTATTTTTAAAGAATTTGTGCAACTGGCTAAACACACTCAGGGAAATAGACTCAGGCAAGACTGTAAAGTATAACATATTTTCATTATCCACAGGAAATTTTTAAATCAAAACATTTTGATTGGATGGCCTGTAATCAGTCACTTTTGAGACATTCCCACGGGAGGAGTTATCTCTGAACAAAAGAACCTACTGGTTTAGGGGAGACAATTGCGCAGTCACAGTCTCAAAGACCAGCCTCATCTGTTTTCTAATTACCATACTCAGCAACTTGCTTGTATCTGATTGGTCTAGGACATGGCCATTTTCAACAAATGTGATAAGGTCTTTTATTATAAGGTGGCTAAACATGATCTTTTCAAAGATTTTGGAAATGGTTGGCAGTATAGAAATCGGTTGATAGTTTGTTATGGAATGAACATCTTCTTTCTTTTAAACTGGAAATATTTTAGCTAAATGAACATCTTCTTTCTTTTAAACTGGAAATATTTTAGCTACCTTTAGCAAGTCAGGGAAAATACCACTCATTAATGACTGATTTATAATAAATCGAAGGGGAGGAATAAGTGATAATTTAATTTGTTTGAGAAGAATACTTGACACTCCATGACCAGTGCTAGACTTACTTTTGAGGGAGTTGATTGCTTTTTCTACATCAGCTTCATTTATAGGGCGAAAAGTGAGAACATCAGGGAAAGGATTATGAATGTAGTCTGAAAAGTGTTGATTCGGTTAGAGTGGTATATTTGCTGCAAGTTCAGGACCTATATTAGCAACATAGCTATTGAAGTTATTCACTATTTCCTGTTTGTCAGATATTTTGTTATTTTGGATGATGGAATATTCTGGAATGGCGCATTTATCTTCACATTTATGCATAATTTCTTTTATGGTAGACCAAGTATTTTTAATGTCGGGCTTGAATTTAGAGAACTTATTTCTATAATAGTCTGATTTGGCTGATTGGATAAGTCTTGTGAGCATTTTATTATAAGACTGCAAGTTTTCTTTCAACTGATCATACATAAGAGAGTCGGTTGGCGTAGACTTGAGTTTCCTGTACAGTTTGTCTCTAAAAGATATGGACTTAAATACCTTTAGTTATCCTCCTGGTTTTCTTATGTCTGTGCTTTTTGAATTTGTGTTGATTTCAAATTTTCCCATGGATTATGAAAATATGTTATTCTTTACTGTCTTGTCTGAGTCTGTTTCCCAGGGTGGTAGGTGTTCGATCCTGTTCCCTCGGCTGAAACTGCCGCCTTACCATGGCATCATACAGTGCCGCCTGTAAGTAAGTGAAACGCTTGACATTGTGCCATTGCATCAATGCTAAACATCCTCAGCCGAACTGCTTGTGGAGACATGAATTCTCATCGGATGAAAGGGAAACAAAGCGGGTCATAAAGGCCGATGTGTGAGGCATGTGGGATAAAAATAGCAGCCAATTTTCGTCGCTCTAGTCGGAGTTAGGTATGGGTCAAAGTCTTTGATAAGTAAGTGAACCACCCTTCCCTATGTTTTAACATTGGGCCTGGGTTACAGTTGGGTATACCACCAGTGAAATTACAGAGCTTCAAAAGTTTAATTTTTCAATTCATTGCTTTTGAAAAAAAAAGTTGTTAAAAAAATGAAAATGCCCTTACCTGTCTGACAGAGAAAGCGGCAGCCGGGGATGAGGTGAAGGCGACCAGGTAGACCATGAGGCCTGTGAAGAGGAATGAACATCCTTCTTGTCTCATTCTGTTGTCTGACAATAATAAAGAAAACGGCAAAATTTTCTTTTAAAATGTCTTGAAGTGATTCACAAAAAGTAAGAAAAAAAAAAAACATGCAACTGCCTTAAAACAGCTTAAGCTAGTGATATCACACGACCAAGTTGAAAGTTAATTTCGAAACTGTATGAACCGCTTATCTGCAAACAGCTTGGTTTGCTAAATTACAGAATGCATTAAAAAGATTCGTCAAATTGACAAACCGGTATTGATATGTAAAATTGCTCTACAACATATTATTTAGTGTTTGATAAAACCTTAATTATTAGCATCCACTAAAAAAGCATATGACTCCCAAAATAAACTATGCGATATTGTGTCAGAAACTAATAGCAAAAACATAAACTTAAATTTATCCGCCAAACTGAAATAAAGTGTAAAATATCTAAAAAAGCGATACATCATTTACCCTCTTGTGTTGGTGTAGTTGGCTGATGCAGTTCACCCAATCTGAGCTCATCTGGTATCTCCTCATATATATGGCCCACATCTGATAACATATTGGGCATGTTGCCATGTATGTACCGTTTCAAAATCATTGAGGATTAATGTCATTATGAATATTATGAATAGATATATATTGTGACAACTCAATAATTACTTTCCTTTTTAGATTGGTAGGTTCATCACCATACTGCCAAATTTATCTGCAGATATTTGGCTGCTTTAGTTTCAGAAAAATATTTAAAATATGAGACATCATATTAAATTTTCATTTGTAAACACAATGGAGTTATTTTAGTTATTTAGTTTATTATTTCCTTATAACCTATTCATAAATGCTGTTTAAGTATTACACTGTCCCCTTAAAGGTTTGCTATCACACCGGTTGAGCTGAAGGGTTGGCCCCCAAGCCAAGTGCTTAGGAGCAACCTATTATACCCAACTCACTATACTATATAAGCCAAAAATGGCATATTTGAGAGTATTGGCTGTAATCAATGAGTAAACTACTGAGAAAAAACAGCTAATTTTACATCATTAGGTACTATTTATTTTTTACTTATATGAATTTTTGCTATTATTTGGGGATGGATGCCATCATGGATCGAAATAAATTTTAATATGCTTAAACCACATTTAAAAAGTTGTTTGCAGCATGCCTTAGTGCATTAAGTAAATTTTATATTATATGTTTAACTTGCTAATACTGAGTACAGTTGACAAAACATTAATAAGTTGTCCAATTATATTAGGTTGGTTTAAACATAAACTGAACAAAATTAAAAACGTAAAACTATTTCAAGGGCTATATTTTTCAGTGTGTCATTCAGATGGGCTGTTGATTTATGCATACAGTACAACCCAAAACTTGACTTTTTTCCGTAGTTGCATTGTTCCATTGGAATATCATTGTGTGTGGAAAACTTTAACCTGACTTCTCAAAAAAAAAAAAAAATTTTTTTAACATGTCATGTGGCAGTAAATGAAGTGAATAGTGTGGCCTTTTGCATAATTTTCTTCAATTCTTTACATGAAATCATTAGATTTGCCCTATTTGCTGAAGTGGTATTCTTGTAAAATCTAAATGACTGATTGGAATCTGTTTGATAAATAGCCTCTGAACCACTTAAGTGCAACACCTCGTTTGCCATAATTAGAGTAGAATATCATGCTGCAAAGTGTCAATGAACAAACCAAGGCAAAAGTTGTTGCCAGCTCAGTAGAATTTTTTTAAAAATCCATACTGACACTGAGTGCAAATTTTTTCCTGGGTGAGGAAAGTAACAGTCTTTGGAAGACAATTTTCTCAAGCAATTTGGAAAACGCAAGAAGGAGTGATACTGGGCGGTAAATTAGGTTTGGATTGTCAGACTTATCGATAGGTAGCTATGACTTTAGCATTTTTCATTTCTGTTGGGACTACTCCATACTGAAGTGAGAGGTTTATGATGTGGGATAATGGAAGTGCTATGATTGGGTATACGCTTGATTAGTTTACTAGGTACTGATATCATCAAGGTCTGCACTGCATGGTTTTAGGCTTGGGATTTTCTATAAAATTTGAGTTGTCAAATTATTTGACAACTTCATCTACATCTGTTGGGGCAAGGAAAATGCTTTTGGGCTTGTAGCACACTATTGTGTACACATTTTGGCCACCGATGAAGAAAAATGAAAGTTATAGCACAATTAACTACTTCTTATATTTTGATAGCTAATATATTAGGGAAACTAAATCCAAAAGGATTGAGCTTAATGAGCTTTGGTTGTTCCGTAATATGGGTTGAATCGGTACACTTGGATTAATCGTGACGGAACCGGAATAGGGTTTATTTCATCAAAAAATTAAGAACTTCAACTTAATCCAGGAAGTTAATTTTTGGAACACTTATAATACACATACTGGAGTATATTTTGATGGGGTTTTATATTTCTAACTGCAGGCAGTGAGGAGCTGCATCTTAAGCTTCACCCTGCAAAAATTGAATTCTCCACACCTGGTCAAAACACTTGTGCCACAAAAAGTATAAGTATTAAAGCCACCAAACCAACATGAAATGTTCATGATATAGTGTTGACTAACTTTGGAAAAAATGGTAACCATAGTCATAATAGCATTGACTATACCCAACAAAAACCAAGCCAAAGTCAATTTCAGTGTCATCTTCGGATGAAAATAAATGATTAATAACAGCACAAAAAACCAAATTGGGGGTCTAGGAATATGAAATGAATAATGAACATGGTTAAAACATAGTGGAAAATCAATTTAACCTTTTAAAATTGGTAAATAATGATTAAACACTTCAATATTGCGATAAGATAAATTCCCTGAAATTAACAAGAAATCATGTGATATAATATAGATGAAGGCATCAAAATGAGGAAATTCTATTCTAAATCAGTTAGTTATAGTTCTAGGGAACCTAATTATTACACATAGTATTTGATTTAGGATGTTGGGTCTTGGGTTTTGCTCCAAGTTAATAGCAGATTTTTGACTCTTCCCATAATAGCCCTACTCATTTTCATTTGAAAATATATGCATGGTCCATTGAAGAAAATAATTCAAATTGGCATTATTGATATTGGATTTAATCCAGAATTACCTGTCTATAGCATAATTAAGAGAAAAAATATGGTTTTTGATAGTTTTCTCTCATTTATCATATTTTTAAAAATATACTAATTTTGCACATAATTGAGTTCAGATTTTTCTCAAAATTTTTTTTTGTGCTTCTTAAATGTGTTTTCTAATGATTATTCACAGGTATCCATGCAATTGACACGACCGTGGTGACGTAGCAGCAGAAAATGTCGGTTTCTGAAAACGCGACGTACTTGTGAACGCACTAAGATCAGCTCTAACAAGTTCAATATAATTGTTAGAGACTTAATATTTTGTCCTATATTGCAGTTTGATACATAAATATCAGTAAATAATTTTCAACTTTACATCTAAAACTTTGACACCTAGACCTACGAATTTGTAAAACGCGACGTACTTGTGAACATTTGCATAAGCAATGCAAAAGTATCCTAAATGTGCTCTTATAATGGTCTCAGGAACTGAAGAAGTGTTGGTCTGAAAGAGGGATACTGTGGGGCTTCCACGCAGCCATTAGCAATATTCCAGATATATAGGATATATATTCCATGAGAGATCAAACTTGCATGTAAGAAAATTAATGGTTTTCAAACTAAGTGACATCTCCATGTAAAAAATTCCCCTGGTGAACCCTAACACTGTAAAACCATAATTTGTTTAGCTGAATATGTTCTTTGTGTTTCAGTCTGTGATACTGAACCAATTATTTCACTTTGAAAAATGTCAAAATATCAAAATCATCACCATTTATAAGTAATACTATTTGTGAATGAGCTATAAACAAGGCAAAAAATGTGTTTTTTGAGCAGAATTTCGATTTATGGTGATAGGCAAATCAACCAACACATATCAAACCATATATTTCTGAAAACTGCACATTCTCCTCTAGTCAATCAGATACATGCCATGTCCAAATAACATATCATGTTGAAATAATAAGCTTTCCAGTCTGAAAAAAAGCCACTGTACACAATACCGTGCTACAAGCCTTTGTTGTTAGTTGTTTTCATTGAATTACTACTTGTTGCCTCTGTGTTTGGAATTTTAGCCAGTGGCGGGGGGGGGGGCGGTCGCCCCCCTGGCTCCATCCTGACCAGGAAAGAAATGATTACATTGTCATCAAACGTTGCATTTTGCCGATGGTGCGCCTCTGTCGCGACAGCAATAATAGCTCCCCCAACAAAAATTTTCCATTTCCATCGCAGACTTGAATATTTTGCCCCCCCCTGGAAAATTTCCTAGCTACGCTACTGATTTTAGCAGAAAGTGATGGTCCTAACTTCACATAGAATTCATTAAAAGAATTGAGTTTGAAGAAGTGATATTTGTCAACGGATACCAATTTCAACACTGATTTATTATAGAAGAGATCAGCATAAGCGTATGGGATGGCCGATTCGCGGGAGGCCGTCGCTATGTTGCCCTGAAATTTTAACATTATACGAATGAGACTAGGGCAGTGCATCAACCCTGATATTGGTCAGGATTTTCCCTGATTTACTGTTTGCCATGATGCTCCCTGACCCAAAGCGAAATATGCCTATGGCTCGGATCAGATTGTTCCTGTTCCTCTGTAGTTTGTCTATCAAGTCTCCACCATGACTGTGGTCTTAGTCGCCAAAATAAGAAATGCCCATCACATGCATTGTAGCCTACATGAAAAAAAAAGACCACAAACGCATAATTCAATTTGCAGATAAATATAATTGTTTATTATAGTATATATACGAGGCATCAAACTAGGTGACATCCTTGTTTTCATATGCTTCGATTTAAAGGTCCAATTCCGATATCCAAATTCAAGTCAGTTCCGCATCAGGTCACTGGGGTTTGTAAGTTGTGTCGATGATGTTCCAGTTTTTGTCATAACAGTATTTGCCATCTTTGTCCAGGTTGGTTTCTCTGCAGTACGCTTTGTTCGAAGGACATTGTCCACATGGGTTATCTGAAAAGGAGAGAATAAACCACGTTGTTGTGTCAAAATTTTTTAAAAAATTAACGAAAAAAATTGTGACATCGTTTGTGTCAGCTGCATAGCTACCGATATATATTCATCAAATGAACATACCTATTTGACAGAAGTAGCCACCGGTGTTCTTTTTGCAGATGCACATGAAGTCCAGATTGATTTTCCGCAAAGGTTTTTCTCCTGACGACTTACATCTTGCATCGTTTTTGCAAGGACGATCAGCGCATGTCATTACCTTGCCTGTAAAGAAACAATGTCAACATTCATAATAAGAAATTTAAAATATCTCAGTAGTTTCAATAATATAATCCATTATTCTATGGAAACAAATGAGCAAAATTTTAAGGTTCCTTACCAAAAGGTCGAACAACCTTCACAGCTCGACGACTCCTTTTATCTTCTTCTCCCCTTCTGTAGTAACTCCTTCTATCCTCTTCACCCCTCTTATCCTCTTCCCCTCTCTTTCTGTCTTCTTCCCCTCTCTTCCTATCTTCCTCACCTCTCCTATCCTCCTCACCCCTTTTATCTTCTTCACCCCTCCTGTCCTCCTCACCTCTTCTTCTGTCATCTTCGCCCCTTCTATCTTCTTCGCCCCTCCTATCCTCCTCACCCCTTTTTCTATCCTCCTCACCCCTCCTATCCTCCTCACCTCTTCTTCTATCCTCCTCACCCCTCCTATCCTCCTCACCCCTCCTATCCTCCTCACCCCTCCTGTCCTCCTCACCTCTTCTTCTATCCTCCTCACCCCTTCTATCTTCTTCACCCCTCCTATCCTCCTCACCTCTTCTTCTGTCGTCTTCACCTCTCCTATCCTCTTCACCCCTTCTACTATAACTCCTTCTATCCTCTTCTCCTCTTCTGTAATAACTCCTTCTATCTTCTTCACCCCTCTTATCCTCCTCACCCCTTCTATCCTCTTCGCCTCTCCTATCCTCTTCACCTCTTCTTCTATCCTCCTCACCCCTTCTATCCTCTTCACCCCTCTTGTCTTCCTCACCTCTTCTTCTGTCCTCTTCACCTCTCCTATCCTCTTCACCCCTTCTACTATAACTCCTTCTATCCTCTTCTCCTCTTCTGTAATAACTCCTTCTATCTTCTTCACCCCTCTTATCCTCTTCACCTCTCCTATCCTCTTCACCTCTCCTATCCTCTTCACCTCTCCTATCCTCTTCACCTCTTCTTCTATCCTCCTCACCCCTTCTATCCTCCTCACCCCTTCTATCCTCTTCACCCCTCTTGTCTTCCTCACCTCTTCTTCTGTCCTCTTCGGCTCTCCTATCCTCTTCACCCCTCCTATCCTCTTCACCCCTTCTATCCTCCTCACCTCTTCTATCCTCCTCACCCCTTCTGTCCTCTTCACCCCTCCTATCCTCTTCACCCCTTCTATAAAAATTCCTTCTATCCTCTTCGCCCCTCCTGTCTTCCTCACCTCTCCTGTCCTCTTCACCCCTTTTGTACTCCTCTCTCTTGTCGGCATCTGTAATTGTTCCATGTCATCATTATTTATTTATATATTAACACATCAAAGTGGCCAAAGCAGTTTACGACCAAGCTCATGAAAGAAAAAGATACCAAAATTTTCCAAAAATTATCTCTCAGAACTAAAGCACTTCTGGTTGAAAACCAAGGAGCGCAAAAATTGATGAGTTGATTCACCCAGGGGCAATGCTCATGTATACATATCATGAGAACTTACTGGGACCAGGGAGTGAAAGAGAATGAAAGTGTGTGACCTGCACTAACTTTCATGATAAATTTGAAGAAGGACCAGGCCTGCTGAAACAGCTCAGAGAGCTCTTTGCAATTGGCCGTCCCTGAAAAATTAATTTCTTATTTTCAATTTGCAAAGTGGCTTTGCCACGTCATTGCGTCATTTTCAGTTGGTCTCCTAATCTTCATAAACTGAACCAAATAAAAAACGCAAAACTATTCCAGGGCTGTATTTTTCTGTATACAATTAAGATGGGCTGTTGAGTTGATGCATATGTATAATCAGGTGTCAAAGGACTTAGTTCCATAAAATCGTTAAATTCTGACCATTGCATCTGCATTTGCAGCAATGTTTATCACATTTGGGTATGGTCATTGGACAGGGGTATTAGGCACCCGACAGAGCAAATCTAATGTTTTCATGTGAAAGCTTGAAGAAAATGATGCAAAAGGCCACACAATTTGCTTCAGTTGGTGCCACTTAACTTGTTGAAATTTTGTTGTTTGAGAAGTCAGGTCAGAGTTTGTCACACACAATGATATTGCAGTGAAACACTTCAACTATTGAAACAGGTCAAGGAATGACCTAAACACATGAAACAGAGTGAAAAAGGCAATATAATTATGGTCTATCAAAAAGACCTCTAGCAACCTGAATAGCAGCCGTAGGACAAACATCAGCACCATGTGGGCTTTCTTTATGCTTTTCTTACGGCGGCAAATATGTGGTTGGGAGAATAGTGAAACGAGGGCACAAAAAGTGCTGATGTTTAACTCTGCAGCTGATACACAGGTTGTGTGAAGCCTTTCTGAAAGATCCTATAAGCCTTTTTCATCCGCAGCTATTGTCTGGGCTGTTTGAGGACTTGTTTCCATAGTTGCATTGTTCCATTGGAATATCATTGTGTGTGGAAAACTTTCACGTGACTTCTCAAAAATAAATTTTTCTAGCAAGTCAAGTGGCAGTAAATAAAGTGAATTGTATGGCCTTTTGCATCATTTTCTTCAAGCATTAACATGAAATAATTAGATTTACCCTACGGGGTGCCTAATACCCCTTTCAACTCACCATACCCCAATGTGATAAACTTGGTCACAGACATGGGAAAAATTGTCACACTTGAGTGATTTCATCCAACTGAGTCCTTTGACACCTGATTACATAGATGCATACACTCAACAGCCCGTATGAAACATATTTAGAAAAATAAAGCCCTGGGAACAGTTTTGCGTTTTTTATTTGGTTCAGTTTATTTGACGAAGTACCTTAAGTCATTTAATAAGTTTGTTTATTGTCACGTATTCTGATTAGATCGAGATATAATAAGCACTGAATTAACTGATTTGGCCTATCCATAACTGACACAAACAAAAACATTTTAAGACAGTGACATCGCGCGACCAAGTTGAAAGTCAATTTTGAAAATGTTTGGACCCCTAATCTGCAAACAGCAATAAATGTAATTGTTTTTTTGTTTTTTTCTTGTTTCTGGCCTCACATGCTGGAAAATTTCAACATGCGTTAATCCCAATTTGTTTATCCAACAGTTATTACACTGTCAAACATTAACTCACTTAAGGCTCGATTTTTAAGTCACCATGCAGGTTATTTGGACATGCTGAATTATTATGTCAGTCCTTTGCTGCCATCAAGTAAGGAAGGTGAACCAAAATTGGGAGACACCATAAGAAATACTGGAAAATTTTGAGTATTCGGCCTCAGTATCTTCCCATTTTTTTGTGGAAAATTGATTTAAACTGCGTTATATTTTATTAGAATCATATGCTTTTTTACCTCCAGTTTATCATCAGTCTTTTTGCTTCACACAATTTTTTATCCAATTGTAGCTACTTGTTCACTGATGAAAATAATAAGCACAGTGTTATGATAATAGACCTGTGGTAATACTCACTTCTCAGTGTCAAATCTTCCAGCAATGACCTCAACTGAATGAAAAAAAAAAAAAAACTTATAAAACAACTTACATAAACCTAACACTGTTGTAAAAGGAAAAGATTTTCAAAATGTTCAATTGGCCTATAATCACAAAATACTTCACAAACAGTCAGCCAGGTTGATAAATAAATTTGTCTCATAATCATTTATGCAGACACAAAACAAACTTATCCTTACTCCATACATGTATTTTAACATTTAAAGGCCATTCTCAAATTTCGGGACAAAATGCCCTGGAAAATGTGGTAACGGAGGGGACTTTTGATGCAAAAAACCTGCATTTTGAGCAATTTAAAAATGGAAAAAAAATAAAATAAATATGTAGGTCTTATTTTCAGAAGTACTTCATCTAAGATCAATCGTATTTTTGATTAAATATTGATTTTTTGTGGTAACGGAGGGGGCAGGAATGGTAACGGAGGGGACAGGAACGGTTTGGTTTTCTCTTAATAGTGGTTTCTATTTGGGAGATAAAAAGTTTTGATAGCACTCTATTGAATCCTGTCACCCTCAGCAATATATACATGAAATTTCTTTGAAAAGGTATCACTGGTAAGCTCGGAATTGGAGGTAACGGAGGGGACATTTCAGTGGGACCAAAAAATGTTCCAATGAAAATGATGCCTTAACTTGTTGAATACCAGTTTAATGAAAATCTGCAAAGCTGTGGTAGTTTGGCGCATGTGTATCTTACAACCTTGAGTGGAAATTGCTCATTAAAAACAATAGCGAGCCAAGCTATGCCTGGTAACGGAGGGGACAAAAAAATTTCCATAAACTAGTGACACGTCTTTTACATCAATTAATTCAATGAAATGAAACAAGAAAAAAGTTAAATATGATGTATATATTAATTCAAGTCTATATTCTCATGAATCGCGCATAGAAACTTTGGAAATGATGGTACTTTAGGAGGAAAATTAACACTTGATTTTGTCATGTAAGGTCCAGTGACAGGGAAAAACCACTGATTTGGCACAGATTACTGTACACAATGCACCAAAAAAAGGTCTTATAAATGACTTTTTGTTCCAAATGCAGTGGTTCTAAATAGAAATATGAATAACAGATGTGGAGTGGCGCTTCAGATATCAATTGCATTCAAATTAATGTCAGGGAACTGGAGTGACGCAAATTGTCCCGAAATTTGAGAATGACCCTTAAACTGATATAATGTAACCTCATATTATCAAGCAAAAATGTACTTTATCAGTTTGTTGATGGAAAATTGAATGAATTGAAAATGCCTTCACCTCTCTGACAGAAAAAGCAGCAGCCGGGGATGGGGTGAAGGCGACCAGGTAGACCATGAGGCCTGTGAAGAGGAATGAACATCCTCTGCGCCTCATTCTGATGCCTTTAGTCTAACAAGAAGAAAAAATGATTCAATGATTCTTAATTTGGCACACATTGGAGATATGTATATATTTTCAATTAAAAAACACAGCTTTCAAAGTTAATCTGATAAAGTAAAATATAAATCCGAATTTTAAGTGATATCAAAAATTTCAGTATTTACTCTTGCATAATATTAGGTTTTTATTAAGCTTCTATTTATTGGCCAATTTATATTGATCTGCTAAGTGTGCACTGGTATTATTTTTCTTCATGAAAATATAAGGTCTTTGAAAAAATAAAGGAAAAAAAATTAAAATTTTTACGAAGTTCAAATAAAAAGCCTGTCTTAGGTCTTCGAGAAAATAGGGATATTTTACATAGATTATATAAAAAGCCTGTTCTAGGGAAAAATTGTTTTTTTGTGAAGCTCAAATGAAAAGCCTGTCGTAGGTCTTCCAGAAAAAAAGGAATTTAAACATTATTGCATGGATCATATAAAACGCATGTCTTAGGTCTTGGAAAAACATAAAAGAAAAAAAAATTGCATAGATCAAATAAAACGCCTTTCTTTCTCTTTGAAAAAATTAAGGGAAACTATTTTTACACGGATCATATAAAAAGCCTGTCTTTGTTCTTGAAAAAAAGAAAGGAAAACAATTTTTGCATCGATGAAATAAAGAGACTGTCATAAGATCTTTAAAAATATATTTTATGCAGGAGTATGTAAATAAAACAGTTAAAGGTCTTTTAAAATGAAATGTAAAACATTTTTACCTAGATCAAATAAAAAGCCTATCTTACCTTCCACTCCCTTAGGCTGGTATAGTGAGGAATTCAACCCCATCTCCTTATATACAGCCCACATCCAACAACATATTGGGCATTTAGCATGAACTCGAAATGATTTCAAATTAATGTTAGATATAGGGGATGTGCTGACCTTTTTTTTCATTTATATTTTTAGTCTAATAACAAAACTATTGATATGCTGACATTAAATATTCAGAGGGCAATACCAGTAATATTCATGTAGCAGGTCCACAGGCCTCAGTCATGTGTCTTTATTAGATACATGTAGGAAGACAAGTGTTAAATCAGGATTTTGCCTGAGAGAAAACTTACGGTACTTTGAATATTACTTTATTCATCGCGGCGCTCATTGATCAGGCTGGAAAACTGTCTTCCTCATCTCCTAGTGGAAACGATCCATTTCTTCAGACAGTACAACTAATGGCTAGTTCTCACGGAGACGTAACAGAGGGTTCTTGTTGCGTCGCTATGTGCTTTTCCAGGAAAGTGGGAGGTTCTTAAGCTAGATTCAACAATTCGGCGACGATATTTTCGTCTACGGCGCTTCTTAAACTTCCTCGCCAAAAGTTCCTAAAAGTCACATGACCCTATGGTGAGGCAAGAACTTGCTTCACGAAAGATTCAACCGGTTGAATCTTTGCGAAGGAAGAAACCACGATGCAAGAGACCAGAAAGCCCCCCAAAATGATTGGGCGAAGTTAGAGACAGCTTGGGCGAAGTTAGAGACAGGTTGGGCGAAGTTAGAGACAGGTTGGGCGAGGCTACTTATCATTGAGTCAATGGAAATTCGGCGAAAAAAGAGAACAACTCGCCGACGCAAACAGGCTGTTTAAACGCCGAAACAGGCACTTGCTTCACCGTAAAATGTGTTTGCTTGGGCGTAATTGAAGATTAGGATGAAGTAAGAGGATGCTAGGGCGAAGCAACAGCATGCTAGGGCGAAGAAAGAGACTCCTTGGGCGAATCTAGTTTAACATTGAAGCAATGGAACTGCGTCGAGGCTCCTGACAACTCGCCGACACAAGTCTCTTCTTGCCTCGTCCGTAATTACGAGCGATTCGGCGTAAAAAACGAGAGCCTCGTCGTAATAGGAACCATCAACGACGATTTAGAACCTCTAATTGATTATATAATTGTCAAAAAATGGCTTGAAACGCCGAAATTGGGCGAAACTTGACTTCCTGGCACCTCTACAACTTCGCCGTCACTTATCCACGCTCGTGTGATCTAGGCATAACTATGACTAAGAACCTACCAAGATTTGTTTGAGAAATATGGTAATCAGAAAGTCGTAATATATAGGCCATCCAATCCAAATGTGCTTCTATCTTAAGGAAAATTTAAAGATCATGTCAAATTGTCTATATGATAGTTTTCTCTTCATGCCAGTTAAGTAACCAAAGTTGAAAGTTGCGAAAATGAAATTTGAGTGCAAGTGATTACATGTATCAGGCTACCAGATGGGCAGGTGATACCATTTATCACTTAATATGTTTATAAAAACAGTAAAGATATATAGGGGTAACAACCGAAGAATTTTGCATACTGGTACTAAAACATTTATCAGTAGCCATGTGATTAACATAGCATTTAATGTCATTTATGGATGCGGATTGTTGCGGTTTCAAATATTGAGCGTCTGACATTCCCCTGAATCCTTGCGTTCTTGTTGTAAGGCAAGCAGTCATTGAGTAGAAAATGTAGGAATGGCAAGTTTGGAAAATGAGTTGCAATCTTAATTGACTTATTGCCTATGTATAGTGACGGGTAATAGAAAGAGATTGATTATATAATCTTAAGCAATTTAACAAATACTAGAAAATGAAAAAGTCTCATTGTGATCATGTAAATACATGTCTGTACAGTGAAGCAGCTTAAATAGGGAAATATTAGAGTACATTTTGGGGAGACTGCTGTGATGACTGAAACAGCATCCTTAGTGAAATAAAATGGCAGTGAATGAATTCCTATTAGGATGGTAGTGAATTAATTCCTTTTAGGATGGTAGTGAATTAATTCCTTTGAGGATCATAGTGAATGAATCCTTCTTAGGATGGTAGTGAATGAATTCATTTTAGGATGGTAGTGAATGAATTCCTTTTAGGATCATAGTGAATGAATTCTTCTTAGGATGGTAGTGAATGAATTCATTTTAGGATGGTAGTGAATGAATTCCTTTTAGGATGGTAGTGAATGGATTCCTTTTAGGATGGTAGTGAATGGATTCATTTTAGGATGGTAGTGAATGAATTCTTTTTAGGATGGTAGTGAATGAATTCTTTTTAGGGTGGTAGTGAATGAATTCCTTTTAGGATGGTAGTGAATGAATTATTTTTAGGATGGTAGTGAATGAATTCTTTTTAGGGTGGTAGTGAATGAATTCCTTTTAGGATGGTAGTGAATGAATTCATTTTAGGATGGTAGTGAATGGATTCCTTTTAGGATGGTAGTGAATGGATTCCTTTTAGGATGGTAGTGAATGAATTCCTTTTAGGATGGTAGTGAATGAATTCTTTTTAGGGCGGTAGTGAATGAGTTCCTTTTAGGATGGTAGTGAATGAATTCTTTTTAGGATGGTTTGTTTGTTTGTTTGTGTTTTATGCCTCTGCAGCACCTTAGTGGGCTATATCGAAGCAGGCGATCGCCGTATGATGATGAGATGAGAAGACTGGGAGTCTGACACATACCCTATTAATTCAGGGATGCCCAGGGTCTTTCAGTTGCCCCAGCACAGAACACTGGATACAACCCGCCTCCATTTAATGTCCCATGGGCTCGGACTTAATTGAGTTCCGGGGTGGGATTCGAACCCACGCCCTCAGAGCCAGTGGGTGCGCAAACAAGCACTCTTAACCATTAGGCCACGGAGGAACTCTCTTTTTAGGGTGGAAGTGAATGAATTCTTTTTAGGATGGTAGTGAATGAATTCTTTTTAGGGTGGTAGTGAATGAATTCCTTTTAGGATGGTAGTGAATGAATTCATTTTAAGATGGTAGTGAATGGATTCCTTTTAGGATGGTAGTGAATGAATTCTTTTTAGGGTGGTAGTGAATGAATTCCTTTTAGGATGGTAGTGAATGAATTCATTTTAGGATGGTAGTGAATGGATTCCATTTAGGATGGTAGTGAATGGATTCCTTTTAGGATGGTAGTGAATGAATTCCTTTTAGGATGGTAGTGAATGAATTCCTTTTAGGATGGTAGCAAATGAATTCTTTTTAGGATGGTAGTGAATGAATTCCTTTTAGGATGGTAGTGAATGAATTCTTTTTAGGATGGTAGTGAATGAATTCCTTTTAGGATGGTAGTGAATGAATTCTTTTTAGGGTGGTAGTGAATGAATTCTTTTTAGGGTGGTAGTGCATGAATTCCTTTTAGGATGGTAAAGAATAAGTGTGTGTTGTTGAATTACCTTAAAGATGCTACTGGAACGAATAACATCAAGATGGCGGTACAATTTATTACTTTGCGAATGGCAGTGAATGGATTACTTTTAGGATAACAGCTAGGCCCGAGGAATAACCTTGCTATATGGTAGTGGAATGAATTACTTTGGAATGGTGTTGGTTCATTCTAGTGAAGTTAATTACATTTAGTATGGCATTGGAAAGAATTAATGTTTCTGTTGGTAGTAAAGCAGATCAATTTTAGGATCATAGTTTAACAAATTAATTTAATGATGGGATGAGACAGGAATGAATATTGTGGTCACTTTTAGGATGGTAGTGAAATTAATTACTTTTAGAATGGTAGCTGAATGAATTACTTTCAGTATGTTATTAAAATTATTTACTTTGTTGGATGGTATTCTAATAAAATAAGAAATGTTTTGGAGACACTTCGTTTTGCAGTCAGTTGTGACCTGTACATATATCTTTGTTTGACAAGTTGACTGCAGTCAGGTGAAAATGAGAACTGCATGCTGTTGCCACCTGGCAGAAAAGTTAGTTTTGTATGCTTCAGCATTGAGCTCCAAAGAAATAGTTCCAATTTAATGGCACGTTAACAAAGCTTCTATTCAACATTGAGGTCAACTAGAGTAAGACTAGCCAATCACATGCTCTAAGGAAGTAGACAAGGCCATCAGCATACTCAGAAACAGCCCTGGTTGCTTCCAGACAAAATTTTGTGACTTTTCCACAATGGGTTGGTGTGGACCGCTCGCTGGTGCTCGCGGAATTTGCCACTTGCCACTAGAAGGCAAAACATGACAGCATATGATCTGCCAAGGCTGGAAAAAACAGTGGCAATGAAACAGCGGTCCACTTGTAGACAGAGTTGACCGTATGAATTTTAATCCCTCAGTCACATTGATCAGAAATGTGTACCATAATCTCTTCAGTCCAGAGTAAAAAGTTTGGCAGCTTGTTGGTACCCTTGTTTTTTTGCTTTTAGTGAAACTGGGATGCAGGAAACCGCAGACTGGACCAAGAATCCAGCGATGCAAGCCTGTATATCTTATAGTCAGTGTATCAAGTTATAATGCAGGACGTCAAGCCCCAATCATCCATCTATATTGTTTAGACGTAGACAAGAGTATGAAAATTCAGAAATCTTGGGACTTTTTCTGAAAAGTAACCGATAAAGATGGGATTGACCATATTCTTGAAGTGTTGGTGAACACAAGTATCAACATATCGGAAAATTTTAATGTTTATCGTATTGGGGAAAAAAGTTCTTGGTCAGAAAATTCCTCGGCGAGCTTCAGCCACATGTTTAATTTAGCAGCACATGTGTGTAAAGCCACACACAACTCAACCATCATGCAAACATACTTTTGAGCGCCAAGTTGAACACTAGATGTCCTCTTAAAGCATTGGCAAGTATGTGGTGCCCCCTGTTGTAACTTGTTAGGGAAGACATGGGGTCTTCTGACCACATGTGGCATGCCCGAAGATGTATATTATAGGCATACAGTAGTGATCAAAAGTTTTGAGTTCAAAACGCTTTCAATAATTTTTCAATATCCGCTTGCAGTCGAAACTTTTGGCCACAATTGTATGTACATATGTACGAAAGTTATGCAAGCACATTGACCTTATTCTTGAAAGAGCATTCGAGAAACTTTCAAAAGCATACCGGTCCCAGGATACCGGTATGCATTTATTTGTCTATCATCTCAAAAGATTGTTGACCTCTCAATCAGAGTGTTAACATGCAGCTACTAACAAGCAACCTTTAAAACATATCACCGATGATATCAAACCAGACACCTTAACCACCAGGTGACATACAATTAAACAGGCCGCTCAATGAAGGCACATTAAATGGGATACAATGTATTACTTCTCGATCCGATTACTTTGTGCATAAGCCCTGAATTTTTTATTTCCTGAGATGGAGAGATACTTAAGGACCAAAGGTAATAGCCAGTGACAACAAAATCAGACTAATTAGACTTTTTGACTACTTAAAAGTCGGAGCAGAGTTATTTATAGAATCTGATATAAAATATGTATCCCGGAATAAGAAGAGGTCCCGCTTCATACATGCTGAGCTGCTCTCAGCCTTAATTAACACCAGGTGTTGAGGTGCATTTGGGTACCAGGAGGGCCCTGGTGGAATCCACTGGAAACAACAAAGCCACAAAATGGCTACGCCATGCTGTTCGAAAAACTGACACAGGCAAAACCGGCCTAGCATTGCACAAAGCAGTAATACAGGGCTTTGATGTCACGAAGCAACATACTAGACATCCTAAGCTATCGCATTAGTAAAATTTAGCAGTGCCCAGCCCCCTCGTTGTGGCAAAGGACTTTTTGAGACTAAACGTATATGATCAATTTCTCTAACATTGGCTGAGAGGGAACCCAGTCAAAAAATAATTTAATGTCCTCAGGTCAAAATTTGTTATGCTCGCGTGCCATAATTCAATGAAAGTTCATGAGAAATTTAGGATATTTTCTCCGGAATATTAGAACTTAAAATACATCAGAGGCGACAGCCACTAAGAAAACAAACCGCTATGAACCAGTATAGCTTTTGTAGAAATAATGGCTCATTAAAGCGCCATTATGAATTGTGAGGGACCTGCATATTAAGAAGTACATTAGACTTTGGTGCAGATGATCAAAATTCCTTACGACCAAGAACCGTGAAGCTAAGGTGCCTATGCGATTCATCAGATAAGGGCTGAGCAATAAACAAGAATAAATCTATACCAAGATCCTTTACTTAATCAAATGGGCTCCCTCAACCGTGAAGATAGTGCTCTCCTGTGTAGTGGTTTTGTATTATTCACTGTCTATAAGTTTTATCTGGCTCATTCTTGCATGGCATGGGAGTTTTATAGTTATAAAATAACAAAATTGCATTCAAAATTACCCTCTGTAAGCTATAGATAAATATGATGTCAAATGATTAAAGTTAAAATATCAGGATTATATTATTTTACCTCAAAACAAAATCATTCAAAAATTAAGCAATTTTTGTGGGTTGGCGACTTTCGCAAAAAGCGTCTCAAGACACCAATTTTGTGAATGACACCGAAATGCGAAGAATTTTCTAAGTCCGCTAAATTTAAGAATATTTTCTCTGAATGTACCATTTTAATCTCCTATTTTAATTTAAGCACGCCTGGCCAATACAAGTTGGAGCAGCCTGTTCGGTGTCAGTATAGGAATCTTCGATTCCCCTTCATTTTTTTATTTCAATATCACCTTTTTAAAACAAGAGTGTCATCAATTAAGATACTATTCCTAATTGAAAATGAACTCTATCTGAATGAACATATCCCAAATTATGTAACAAAGGGAGGTCAATGTGGGTATTAGGCTATAATTAGCTATTGACACCAGCCAGCTCTGAATATTGCTCTTGATTATTTATTTGAATGTACTTCTCTTCTCAGATGTTTTCAAAAGTTCTTTATCATATTATCAGTGAATGTATCAATCAGGCAAATTTATCATATGGTCCCCAGAAGAAATGCATTCAATAACTTTTTTTTTTTTACTTTGAGTTCTTCCCAAGCCCAAATATCCATACCATAATTCTGAACCAAGTTGGTTTTCATCTTTTGGAAGCAGGATATATGGCTCCCTTCAGAAAACTCTTTAAATACCAATGTTTTCTTATAATTTCTTCCTTTTTGCTCAAAATTTACGTTAGCATCTGTTAAAAGAACTTGACTAGACTTCTGGTCTTCTTGAGTCTCTACATTCAATGGCAGACCAATATTTTTTAAAGTTAGTCCAAACTTGCTATCTTCATTTTTAATGGCTTTGCTGATTGCATCTGAAAATTGGCCACCACAAAGTTGACTGGAGCTGAAGTTTGCATGATTATGACAATGATGACATCATGTCGTCACTGATAAGGAATGATGATGTTGAATCGTGATACTGAGATTGCTCTTCATGTTCAATAGCTGCAATAGCTGATAGCATCTTTGTTTTTCTTCTTTTTTTGCAAGCAGAAGCAAACTTAGCTAAGCAAGACTTAGTGAAGTTAAAGTTTTGACAGCAACATCAGCCTCATAGATAAGCAGTGATAAGGCAATTTTTAGACAGAGTGTGGAGGTTCTTCTTTTCAGCAGGAAAGCAAGAGGTCCAAACCAAGCTGGAGCAGGACCAAGACTATTATCCTTAGCAAATCAATCAAGTATTATGATGAAGGGACCTTTCTAATAAAGCTTTCCCAATCTTCAAAGTTGTATAGTGAAGGTATCTGGTAGGGCTGTCTGACAGTGTCTGTAACAGTTTGTAATTCCATTGACAGGGCCACTGACCTCTTATTAGTGGACACTGGACAATGCCATTAAGTTTGACGAATAGCCAGAAATGCATTGCTTTCATGGTAGATTTTGGTCTGCCGGGGCAGGACTGAAGCAAAGTCAGCTGGCATGCCCACCTGTTAGAGAGACATAATGTTGACATGAGTCCATTATTAGGCCTACAACTCCAAGATAGGCTAATCCTTAATTTCCAATAGCTCCAATTCAGGTGTGGACCTTGTAAGTAGTTCAACCATTCTTGCCTCAGCACAGAAACTAAGTACAAGGCCTGGCCACAGCCATATTCCATTACATGCAGGGATCACTTCTCAAGTAAGACAATATGAAATGGAGGAATCCAGGAAGAGACCTTCAGATAAGTGCCTAGAAATAACTAAGACAACAAGTCAACAATGTTGATTTTAGGCTTAAGGATGAGGCCAATGGCCAAATAGCTATTGGTTGAAAACCAATCAGTTTTTCCTTGCATTATTATCAGAGGAGAATTTTTAATGCACAACAGCCTGACAACAACAAAAGGACTAGGATACACAGTGGGCCAGTGGTGGGCAGGACGTTCTTTTTGAAAGGAGGCAGGTATCAGATGCCGAGATAGCCAGTGCGATATGAGGTTGCCATGGCAACTGGTGACGTAAATGGCGGCCAGGCTGGCTTATCTGATTGTGTTCGTTCATGTGATATGGCTTATCAGATTGGGCTGAAAATATGGGGGCCTCTTATCTAAGCTTTATCATTGGCAAGGCAGGCAGGCTGGCCAAGAAGATTACTGATTAGGGGGTTGAATGCAAGGCTGACTTCCTCTATATCTCACATTCCAAATACTAAAACATTCAAAAGACTGTTGTTGTAATATTACAAAATAAAATTCTTAAGTACAGCGAAGCTAAAGCATTTAAGTCTATATATAATATACAAGTCGATTCGAACAACACAATTTACAGCATGTAATAAAGTTTTATTTTGCTTCAATATAATGCATATGATACCGGTAGACAAATACCCTTCCTATAGATATACAATCTTAAAATAGTATATTTTCGATAAAGGATTATGTTTAGATGTAATTTACAGTAACAAAAACATAGATAGCTGCATTAGCCGGAAGGTCTCATTTAATCTACGCTATGATGCATCGGTATATAGCTGCTTATTACAGCGGAGCCGGAGAAACACTGGAGAAAGGTTTTCAATGACACAAATAAATTACAATGTTTTCTCATAATTACTCTTCAGCTGTTATTGCCTATGTTGGTTTTACATTCTCCATAACTTAAGCCATAACTTAAGCCGCAGCTTAAGCCGCAAGGTACACAGAATTATAGCTGTGTACTTGAATATTATCAGACAAGAAACATAATAGAAAGATAGAAGAATTGCACAATGTCAAAACACATAACCAGAATGAATGAAGAACGCCCTTAGAACATGGGAAAGATCATCATAGATGCTCTGGTAATCTAAACAAACGCAATTATTTGTGAGCATTATTGGCATAGGAACCTTGAGTATATACGTCTGAGCAATCGGAGATAATATATTATATTATAACAATCCTATTTCAAGCATTTGCGTTTACATTATACTTACATAAATATCTGATAAATCTAAAACAAATCTGTTAAGAAATACCAAAGAATCATCATAATTATAAGCAACAAGAGACTGAACAGAAAAATATAAAGATAATGGCTGAATGAGTTATCAACTCTTACAAATTATGCAAAACATCGCTAACAACAATAATCTCAGAGTTGGAGTATCCCTTTCTTTACCCAATGTATCATAATTAATTATGTGCTATAAAGAGCAAGATAACATCCAACATAATTTTGCAATTCTTTGGAAGATGCCGAATGAGTAACAATATTGCGACGCAGTCGAAATTCGCATAAGCTTAAAGTTCTACTTTGGTATTTTCAAACCAGCATTTCTTTAAATAGACAAAACTAAATATTGTGAATAGCAAAAGCTGGAAGCTAAAGATGAACAAAACAGAGACAAGGATGAATGAAATATGCCTCATTTTTATATTTGACAGTTTGGAAGATTTCTTAACAGCTATTATTCCAGATTCAGATCTGACAATGTTCCAATTACTCAATGAAATATTATGCCTTTTAAAATCAACTCAGAAGATATGGATTTAGATATCATCTATTGTTCAACTCAGACACTTACAAATAAAGAATAACATTGAAATTACATCAAAGTAATAATTCCCATGTTGACGAATTGATAATTTTTCCTAATTCACGTTTATAAATCAACCTTAAACCCGAGTTGAAATCTCAAGAGATGCCTAAGCATCTAGGCTTTAACAACTACACCACACACATATACATCATTGCACGTACAAAGATATCCACATTATCCAGCAGTAAATAGGAAATTTACATCTCGTAATAAAATGTTCAAAAACAAAAAAACCCTGAGGCGCGTTCATGTAATACAGTTTACACACATAAGCTGTACCACTAGACTAAATATAGCAATACGATTTATACATACCTAATATATAAATGAGCATATATCCGTACAACAAACAAAAATTTAACAAACAAGACAAATATAGCAGCGTAAATAATCTACAATAACATAACAACTTAACATAATTATGATATAAGTGATTGTTCAAGTACCTGTTAGCAGAGGATAAGTAGACTATTAAAATCTCTATGTATTAATAATTTCATGATTAAAGAGCCTATTGACAGACTCCAAACATTTAATTTTGAATTATTTTGCAACTTTTTTATTCCATTTTTGTTCTGGCAAGAACTGCACAAAGGTGGTCTTCATAAAATGATATGGGAGTATTATAATTTCTATATTTTTAAAACTTTGAATACTATTTATAATATATATATTTTAGACAAGATGTAATGAGTGTATACAATATATAATAATTTAAATTAAAGGTTAACATTGAATGAAAAGCCCTCAAATTCCTCTCAAATTGCAAACAGCACAATCTATAATCAACAAATGAATGATTTTCCATCAAACAAATGACAACATAATGATAATGACACTCCAATAACTCATCAAGTTTTCCAAAACATATCTTCAAAACAAGTCACATCGATTTTGCATGACATTGAAACATATAAAATATGACAAAAGTCAAATGAATAAAAACTCACTTTTCACGATTTAAGAAAAAATTCCACAACCATAATGTACGACATAAAATAAAGACTAAATGTAAACGAGTAATTGAAATATAAACCGTTATACCAAATGGAATCAAGAAAATAACAAATGGGTGATAGCTACGATCTATTAATCTCAAAGAATTTTCTGTTATACTCCTTTTCAATGTATCACAACTTCTTACAAATCCACGCGGTCACTTTTAAAACATAGTTTTAAGTGTCCACCACTGTATCAGTTAAAGATATATAACATTTTAACATTGATATGTATCAATCTCATAATTCTCAATACATCATATAACTGTAAAGTATTACAGTAAATTAAATTCTCTTGCGGTACAGTACATCCACCACAAACTCATGTCACCGTCACACAAACTTACATCACATTTCACGTTGGATTTTATCTGAGAATGTAAAGTTTTAATGTATCAGTAAAGCTACCCTTCTGTAGAGCGTAATAATCTCGAGTTAATAATCCCAATAGTAAAGAGAGAATAGCAAATAAGTCAGAATATTGCAAAGTTTTAACAACAAGTCAATGACCTAAGCATAGACAAATGACAGTGAATAAAATCAGTTTATAAAGCTTCACAGCAGTGAGTTCTGACCACATTAAACCACATTGACTTGAATGGACAAAACCACAGGTCTATTTCTGCAAAATCAGGAATTCTGATTAGGAATAGCCTTATAGCATTACAGAGGAATATATTAATCTCAGTTGAAATGAATGAATTGGATAAAGCTTGTACATAACTCTTTTATCACAGTCCATTGGATGTAGCCAAAAAAGTATGGTATGGAGTCAAACTGATAATACATGTACATCGTACAGTGACTTAGCAATGTGCGAAAAAACTCACGACCAAAAATTTTAAAATGCAAATGGATTTCTTGCGACCTTTAACAATCATAATATATGCATTTTCTGATGCATATATCAACTATAATTAACCTGCATAATTTACACATGATCTTGTGTGAGATAATAAATTTGCAAAAAGTAACCATAGATACATTGGATAAAATGCAACTGAATGATTGAATAATTAACATTGGATAGATGAAATGTCAGTATAGTTACAATGATAAAACTCCCCAGAAGCTCAGCATTGAAACAATTGAAGTTCATACACTGTATTGAAGGAAGGTCTGCAGACTCAAAGTGGCTTGAATTTGCTTAAAACTGTAGAATTTCACAAACAGACAATTACAATATTTGGAATTCAGGAGTTCGGAGGAAAAAAGGCAGATGAAATGCATCAGTTTAAAAGAGTTAATGACTTGACAAAAAGTCACAAAATAAACTCAGATCTTTGCTGATTCCCGGTTAACTCCCGGATTGTTCCCGGATCACTTCCGGTTTACTTGAGGATCATTCTCGGTCCGGGAATAGCGGCATGCTGTTGGGAAAGCTAGAAACATCTGGTTGAGGATGCTCGACACTCGCAGATGACCTAGGTGTCGCCATTATTTCCATCAAGGCTTCTTCATCAAATTTTCTGTCTGAGTTATTCTTTGGTTTACTGCCGTTATCAGAGAGATTCAAATTTCCCTCCGCTAAAGCTGCTGCTGCCCCCTGTCCACCAACATCGTAGTAATAGCTCTTTGGTTTACGTCTTCTTGAATGAATCCTAGGCTTCACCAACGTCAACGGTCGATTTACCTGATGATCAAACATATCGAATCAGCAATTAATTTTATCGTCTGCTGTCATCAACCCCTGCCACATTTGGCCAAATTGGCTACCACTAATCATATTATAGAAAGAAAGGAAGTTTTCACATGAAAATTATTGCGGACAGAAACTTTTCCACTCCAAACAATGATAACAGTGCAGATCCCCGTAAGAACTTCTAGTTGCATTTTTCTCTAAAAAGGAACTTATGAAGGTAAACAAAAGAATATTAAAAGAGGACAAATTTGCAACCAGGTACGCTTGGAGAAAAATAATACAATATCTCTCAATTATTTATGGGATACGAGCCTATCAAAGGTGATGTTACCATACATAAAAAGATCATTTGATTCCAGGAAAACTAAAATATATGTCAATGGTTGACAATAAATTGATGAAATATAAATCAAAGAATATGAATTAAAAGTCCTGAAACAAAAACCAACTTCAAACATTCGGAAAAGAAAAGAAATTCTTGAAAGTTCTTACAAGATAGACGCACAGTTCAAAACAACAAAACAACAGACAAAACAAATCAAACAGAAGCACAACACGGATAATTTAAAGCATAAAATAAGTTATAACATAAGTGTCAGTATAAATAGGTGAGAAGCATTACTTAATGACCTGTAACTAGTTTGAAGCAAAAGCGATGTGGGTGGCATGCAAAATCTATTAGTGAAGCAAGGTAGAAAAGCAAGAACGACACAAAACACAACACAAAGCGATGAAATGACGATTTCCCAGCCTTGCAACCCTTGCTGGCCAAGCGGCTATACTTCACCAAATCGACCCTTTACCAAAGAGCTACAATTCACCAAAAACGCTAACCATTTACCCAGAAAAGCTTACAATATACCAGAAAGGCTGACAATTTGCCATAAGTTACCAAAGTGGCTAAACATTTACTGAAAAGGCTACCAAAAAGGCTACGATTTACCAAAAATATTTAAGTCTTATCCAACCTAAACACCATAAAATCATGCATTAATTCAATATAATAATATGTATTACCACTAGGAATTCCACTGCACATCTTGACCATTACACCACCACATAGACCATAAGACCATATAATAACTTAACTATAACATAGATGACCATGAAGGCTATAGAATTATAATAACTTAACCTTAAGTCGTAACATAATTAACCACAACCTAGACACATACTAAATCTATCTATGGTACTACACACTTACCGTAGATATACGTAAGAACGTATAAGGCTTAAGGATCTAATGCTTTATTATAGTCTAAAATCTGTTTAGAACCCTGGGGCCGGGCCAGTAGCTGTTGTCGTACTTAACGCTAATTACCAACGACTCACCTTGTGCAGTTTATAGTAAAGGCCACAGGGGTTGCAAACCGGGAATCCCTCAGCGTTACGACGCCACATAGTGGTGTTGGAAGTACCACAGTTCGCGCAGAGCCAGTCCGTGCGACTGGACACAGAGGAGGTAGAGGCGGGACTGCGGAGCTGAAACACACATGAACAGCGGCTCTAAGTAAGGCGCACAGCGGGGGGTGAAGGAGATTAAAACACGACTGACCTGGTGCAGTTTGTAGTACAGCCCACAAGCATTGCACACCAGATGACCCTCGGCGTTTCGACGCCACACCGTCGTCTTGTTTGTGCCACAGTTCGAGCACACCGTCTCTCCGGCTGATGATGATGATGCGGTGCTACCACTTCCACCACCACAACTGCTGCTTAACTGATGTAACTGCTACAAACCAATTCAACATCATCAATTTCAATCAATTCAATATTATCAAATTGCAATCAATTCAATAGATATAATATTGTAATTGCAATCAGTTCAATGCATCATCTACGTAGAAAGGTTAGCATCATCACACCATGCACTCTGCAATCTACATGCTGCTGAAAATTCAAAATGGTTAAGAACAAGAAGCAAACACAACATATCACATGAATGAATTCTAAATGAATTCCATCAGATATTCCATCAGAAATTATTAACAAGTAAGAAACAATCGACAGTCAAAAAGGTTGAATTATACAGATTTTAAATCACAGGAAAGAATGGGATGGATGATGTGATGGATGAGAGGATGAAATGCGATGAAGAATGACTGAAACTGCCTGTAAACTTGCAACAATTACACCCACCTAATGGAGGAGTTTTTGAAGGACCAATATTTTGAGTCCAATGCCTCCTTGAGACCCCAACAAGACAATACAAAGAATGAAACACCTTGGTCACAAGGTTAGGAATGAGACATAAAGGTCACTGACATTTGAAGCTAATGTCACAGAGGAAGGATTATAAAAGCCAAAAGCAAACAGTGAGACCCCTAACACTTGCAACTTGTGGCAAATTTCAAGCAATTTTTAAGGTCTTTAGATGGATCCTCTCATATGCCAACACTGAGCAACACTGATGATTCACTGTGACAAAATAATAGAATAAGATCTCACAAAATTGGATTGATTGACAAAAATTCCAAATGAGACAGAACACAGTACAACTGATTCTATCTTCATGATCTTTTAAGAGAGATTGTACATCAGTTTGTTTCAAATAACAGATATAATATTGCACTTAAAATGTCTGAGGTTGTGACGAAAAAATAAAAGCGACACGTAACACAGCAATATGTCTAAATTACTGAAGCACGAGTTCATATTTTGAGAAATATAGCATGTGCACGGTGTATTGATGTGATTTATGAAGACAGATGAACATTTTAAAACTTCATAGATGTACTTAAAAATTTCTGCCGTGTCAGGATAGCCCTACATAATATAATGAGAGGATAGGTGTCTAACTAGATATTTCTTAATAATACTGAGTTTTTTTTCTCTCTCTTTCTTCATTGAATTTTTAATATTTTTTTCTTATTTTTAATTAGAAAGGGATTGAATGCAATAGTGTGCAGAAGATAGAGACTGTTCTGTGTATGAGCAATGCCTGCTGGGCATATTAGACAATGTTAAATGCCAAGACTGTTGAACTTGGAAGAAGAGCGCGCTGCTCTGAAGTGAATACATCTGAAATTTGGAGTACTATTGAAATTGTAATAGAGGAGTCTTTAGAGCCTTTTCTCTATCTCTTACAATGCTTCAGAGATAGTTAAATCTTTAAAGAATCAAGGTTGATATAATGCCACATACAGAAGTAGGATGTTCAGATGTGCAGTATTTCTCTATATGATATAAGTCTATTGTTATAATACATCAGAGACGCGTAACAAGTCATGAGATATCCAGTTGTCCCAATATCGCAGTTTGCATCGGCTTGTGCAGCCCTCAAACTTCTAAGGCAAACACTTTCAACCTTTTTTGGTCACTACAGTGCTGGTTCGATAAGCAAAATGTGCTTTTCTGGCTTCCGAAACTTTGTAGTTGAAATAATTAATCAACATGGGGTTGACCTAAGAGATGGAGAGAAGTCCGCAAAGCGAAAAAGTTACAAATTTAAGCCATTTGTATGAAATATTTCACTTTCCCAGAACTCACAATGATAATCTGATAAGGAGTTTACCAACCAATTTGAACCAAATATTTAAATGTCAAGAGATAAAAGTATACTGCAAAAGAGTTAAGAACAATTTTAAGAATCCTGTTAAGATTGACAAGAGGGAATCCCTCAAAGAGTAATGTGAAGAATTCGGTAAAAGAATCCTTTGGGAGTTTTAGCTATCAAAGAGTTTTCTCCCACCACTGTCACTGCTAGACAAGAGAGAGGGTGACCCCACAGAGGTCAGAGGTCAACTTCAGAGTGAGGATCAAATTCTACCCTTCTCAAGTTCTGCAGACACCATGTAGGGACCTCCACTGTGTTATCTTAACACAGTACATTTCCAATCTGCAATCTCAGGACTATCCCTATCTTGAACTTTTGTACCAAATTGGCACAATGTGACTTGGGACCCAATAAAGGAGAGACTATAGATTGAACAGACTATAATAAATAGTCATTCGAACTTTTGCAAAGTATAAGCATGATCAGGTAACAGATATATAGATTAGATACCCCAGGTTTAAATGAAGTTCTTTGTGACGGATGGAGGGGCAACATAGATAAGAGAGATCATTAGATTGGTGGACACTACTAGACAGATAGATAAGCAGAGAGGCAAGACATAGATGTATAGAAAGACAGATGAATAGAGTGATAGATACATAAATAGATGGATTGATTAGATAAGACAATTAGATATATAGATCGATAGATAACATAATGATGGATAGATAATATGTAGATATACAGATAGATCATATAAAAGATATATTTACAGATACTGGATACAGATAAATAGATAAGATCGACAGATAGACAAATACAAAGATAGACAGATAGATAGAGAGCAAAATCTTGGAAGGAACAAACAGCTGGGTTCAATTTCGTAGAGTTGAACAACCTAAACAGGGCTGTTTTTCATCTGTATTTAAAAGTTTCATGGGCTCAGAATGTCAAGTAAACTCAAAAGACTCTTTTTATGCTAGCATATGACTTGACTTTTCATGGCAAAGATTGCAAGATCAAGTATCTAAAGTTCAAAAACACAATTTATACTTTATCCAAAAATACAAATGTAGTAAACAAATGTTCATGAATTTCAAATAACTATTCAATTGAATTATTTTCTGGACGGATTATAATCAATCCCAAATACTGAAAAACTTCCTTTTTCGTATGCTTTTTATCCAGTTATCCGGTATCCAGCAGTTGGTGCTGCCGGATTATCCGGTACCAAGCTATTTTCACTATCCGTGCATCACTAATAATGCCAAATGCTCCGTTTCAGCATTAGGCCAAGAGCAAGACATACGCGCAGCTGTAATCCCTCGGCACTTATCTATGAATTTTAAAACGGGCATGGTGACACTTCTCCTCATCATAGCTCAATGAATTTGGTACCATTTTTTAGCTCTTCCCAAGCTGTATAGAATAATAATAAATACATATTCTGCATGATCACTCATTTGCACCAAACTAGCATTATATTGTTAAATCACATTTAAAAAATCTGTTTGGGTACATTTGTAGCTAGCCTATCTGGGAGGACATAAATAATCAAATATGCCAAGAATTTATCATTGGATCATTTGAATGTGACATTATACATGTGTGAAGATATAACCATATCTCTTTAACGATGTGCAAGATATGACCTGAGAGTGTGATGACTTCATTAACCTATTTTAATTCTGACATTACCCGATAGAATAAAACGGATATCAAAGTGAAGTTTTAAGCATTTGAATTTTGAAGATCAGTTACACATACAAATGAGTTTATGAAAGTATAATATGAGTATCAACCACAAAGGTGAAGATTACAAATTTACAATTAGCCTCATAAAGACATATGCCAGATATATAACCATCTGATTGTCAATTTATGTCATGCATCAGGTTCCTATGCCTCCTATTATCATATAGTAGACAATTACAGATGGATATATCTTGACAGAAAAAGGTGTCCAAGATGGATTAGGCAGTGATCAGAATATGACATGAAAGATAGGACAATGTCATTATTGTCATCTGACTGAGATCTTAAGTCATTTACATATCAATGATGATATCATGTACATCTGCTGCATGCTAACACGGTGCCATGATGGATTGATGAGAGGACAATAATGATAGAAGAATAATGGGAGACTAATAATAGAAGATACATCACACAGAAGGATAGATTATATATATATATGTCACAAGAGATCCATGTAGACTACAGAGGGTGTGGGACTGTGGTTGAATGATAGGGCTTTATGTCCTGTGTTTATGTACTGATTAGGCTTTAATAACAGGACAGGTGGGTACCAAGACAATGAGGCAAGGATAACTCTTGGAAAAATTATCACCAAAACCAAGAACTTCGACAAAAATCAGTGTGTCACCAGTCTAAGAGCTGGGTACTCACTGAAATTGACAAGCAAATTCCCTGTATTTTCCCTGATCACTGGACATTTTCCCTGATCGTATTTGGGCTTATTGAGGTGTTGTAGCAGCTAATCGGAAAGCAAAAACTATGGCGGATTTTTTCTTTAAATTGAGGACTTCGTTTCACGCATTTACACATGTAAAACCAAGTTCCCTGTGTTTTCCAAGTATTAGAGTTTAAAGTTAAAATTCCCTGATTTTATCCTGCAGGGAGTTTTTTTTCTCACCATTTTCCCTGTTTCCCTTGTCCGGTGGGAACCCAGTTGAGATATGATTTTTCTGTGGTCCAATGATATTTATTTCCACTTTCATTTAAGAATCTATTAAATATATGTATGCAGTTAAGTCAGTTCATTGAATATCTAAATGTTCAAACCAAAGTACTTTGCAATCATAACATTGATTTATCTTTTAATATCTATAGATGAGGGGGTCTCAAAGACTATTTGTAAATCGAATGAATGGCATATTTACACTATTAGAAGTAACCTGATCCAACCAAGGGCATGAGAATTTTAACGAGGCTAATCTCCTGAAAGGTTTTAGTTTTTTATTTTATTGCCAAATATCTATTTTCACCTTATGTTTATAAAGGTTACCCTTGGAATTGTAACATAAAATCGTCCAATGAATAATTGAAATTTCCTTCATTTCCATGAAAGTGCTTTTAAAATTAGGTTTTTAAGTAGCCCACAACAACAGTGTCAATGTGACAACAGATAAAATTTATAATGAATATATATCACCAAGTTTTTCACCATCTCGCCGCATTCTCGGGGCATCTCCCCAATCCTAATCTACCAATAATAGGCATTTTGAAATCACTGTAGTGTAACTTTTTAGGAGATCAATTTACTTTGATCCGCCCCTGGCAGTATTTAGTATAATACTCAATGATACTACCGACAACCAAATAACTGTTCTGAACAATACTCTGAACAATACTCCAATGGAATAGACATGTTTTGTCGAAATACCTCAACTCCATAGACAATTCAATAGACAATGGAATGAGAGGATTCCTGCAGTCCTGCAGTCAACTTGATGAGATAGGACAATTTACTTTACTGAGTGGTAGTCAGTAGGACATATAAATTCATCAACAGCATCATCAACAATATAAATGATACATCATCATCATCAGCTGGTTTCCTGTGTCCTTATGATTGATGCCATTATAAAAGTGACAGCTGGTGACTGAAAATGAAATACTACATTGTGTGCTTGATCCAGTTTAATTTATGGCATTCAAAGTCACATTCACTCACATCTAGCACTGGGAGGCACTAACTTAAGTCACTGGGGGCCCCGGGGCCTTGCTTAGTGGTAATGGGCTGGGCTGCTAGCTTATCGGACCCGGGTTTCATTCCATTTCCAGGCAACCAATGTTTGACGGATGTTTCATCCTGTGCCAAGAGTGCACCTCGCCTCATTAGCATAGTCCCTGCCTGTCCTTTTTAGCCGAGCCAGTGCATAAATACAGGACGTAAACTTGTCACCCTCCCACCAACTTGAGGCACTGGGCATTAAGCATGTTAAGTACTGCCAGGCACTGAGGCACTTAGCACTAGTTAAGGACAAGGCACTTTAGAATGCAGCACTTACTACTGGGCACTTATATCAACACCTGGCCTTCTCATCATGGTTGTTCCTCAGTCTGTAGCCTGGTCCTGCCATCCTCATCAGGCATTAGGCTTAGCAGCAAAACAATTGATGTAGAGTAGACCATCACAGACATTACTAAATCATTCCTTAGAACCAGCCCCTCCTATAAATTGTCCTATTGGAGCTATACCTCAACCAGTGACATCAAACAGCTGCATTAATCATTAGGCCACTTATCTTTAATCTTTCATTGAGGACATCAATTTTTCAAGTCTATGCTTTTACCAACTGCACATATGTTTCTGCAGAATTTAATTTTTAAAATATAAAGTAATTTTTTTACTGAAATTTTATTAATTACTATCATAAGCTTTGTACTGTTAGCTTTGTTGTGCTGTGTGCAGAAACCGAAGGTCATGCTTAACTGCAAATTTATAAACATTAGGCTAAGTTGCAGTACATGATAAATCAGCTAAATAGATTATGTAACCACTGACATCATTCAAATGTAAATGTTATGAAAGCATGTGTAAAAAATTATAAGAAATATTATATCACTTTTACTGTAACTATATTATACTATAAAACAGTTAAAATAGTTTAAATTTGGTAAGTTCACAGAAAGATAAGCTGAACTCATTTTGGAAACTACAAGTTTTCATTTGGAAACTACTACGTTTTCATTTAATTGAATGCAGACCCATGTTTGGTGAAAAACCAAGGCAAAAAATACAATACAAGCAAAAATCAGAAAAATCAAGAATTAAAACAAAGTAACAAAGAAACCAAGTCAGAGGGAGACTAAGTTTGTTTATCTGCTTTTGTGAGAGAATGTCACAACTGTACAATTCATGGGATGATTGGGAAACCTTTTGGAAACTTTATATTATCAAAATCCTGTTCACAACATAGTTATTTTTTTAAACTTCAGTTTCTTTAGTCAGTTCCTTGCTTGTCTAATCTTTTTTGTTTACTTTTCATACCTTTTTTTCATAAATTTTTAATATTTTTTCATTGATGTATTTTTTGGTCTTCCTTTTTGGTTAAACTTAATATATATATTTTTTTCCTTTATTTTTCCTTGCTTCTCTATTATCTTTTTGGCTTACTTTTTAACATTTTTCATACATTTTCTCTTTTTTTGTAAATGATAATTTTTTTTTGGGTACCTTTTTTTAAACTATTCTTTTTTTCTTCTTTTTTTGGATCTGCCCCACCCCCCACATATGGCAGAGATTGACACTTGACAAGCTGATAAAAAGTGCTCAAACAAATATACACAGACAAGCTGATTGATAAGTAGCAGGCCAGAAGGGCTGAGTGGACCAGCAGTACTTGTGTTCACACATCAACTCTGATCAGGAATTGAAGAATGACACGAAGGGCTCAAATTGCAGGGCCAACAGCATTTTGGGCTCCTATAACAACAAGAAAGTACTTCAACTTGACTTAAAGTGTACTTAAACATACTGAAGTTAATGTAGCAAATATAGTAACAAATTTGTGGGAAGTATTTCCAAAATGCAAACATGAACTGACTTTACAGTTTGTTTTCTAAATTGTTTTGCATGTCCTCAATTTTGGCTAGGGAGCTGCATGAAATGTTGACTACTGAGACTGTGAGAGGACTTCCCAGGCAAATGACCATGTTTCCTAAAAGTTGTAATGGATGGATAGATGATTGGGGGTTTATTTCCTGTATTTATTCATCTGGTCGGCTTAGACTTTCTTGAGAAACCTCAAGACAGGAGGAAGACAGCAATGAGGCCACTGCAGTCTAAAAGTGACCCAGGCACAGTTTCCGAGTTAGGATCGAACCCAGGATGCAGCGATTAGAAACCAAAGTTCTGCCAACTGAGCTAACACCGACCTCCTCCTTAGTTATCAAATGAAGATCTGAATGAATGAAACAGGGTTTCAAAAGGCTATCATAATTCCACCTGTGAATTTGACAGATTTGGATCTTCAGATAACATTTGAAATTTTCGCAATTTATATATATATTTGAAAACATATTAGCGATAAGCTAAATCACATCATTCACATGTATCAAAAGTCAGTAACTGTTCACTTCAGAGATTTTGAAAAATGTCCCGAAATCAATTTTAAGTTTGTCGTGAGGGTCCAATTGACCTGGTGCAGCCAATGGTCCCACCTAGTCTGGGATTTTGCAAAAACACTTTTTGAAAAAGTGAGGAAAGAGAGGAGGGGGGGGGGTATTGAGTCAAATGAGGGTGGGTTTAGCTGTTCACACACAACATGACAAGAGATAATCCGATAAAGTCACTAAAGTGTACTATAATGTATTTCAGAAAATGTTATTCCAGTTTGCTTCATGACTTTTTAAATTGAAATAATAACATGTTCATGAGCCCATGCACAATGCAGGAAGCTGAGGCCTGTGTGGAAGATAGAGTGACATTATAAAGACTTCTCTTGGAGGTTTCTGTCTACCTATTTGCTGGGATCGAGTTCAGTGGCAGGTCACTACCCAGCTAAACTCTTGGACCTGGGTTCGATCCCTGGTCTGGGCAAATCCTATCAGATGGATGTTTCATCCTTTGCCAAGAGTGCACCTTGTCTTGAAGTTCAAGTTGTCTCATTAACATGGTAATTGCTTGTCCTTATTAGCACATTAATACAGGATGTAAAGCACCACAACTTGCCCCCCCCCCTATGAGTCTATCTAATTACCTGCATATCTATCTATCTATCTATCTATCTATCTATCTATCTATCTATCTATCTATCTATCTATCTATCTATCTATCTATCTATCTATCCCCATAACTGATAACCCCATCATGTGCACATAATGCATAGTACAGGAGTAGCAGGATGCAGTGGGATCAACATGGTCCACTCTGATGATAAACAAAGAATGACCCAGGAGGAGGATTCCCAACAAGAGCAACCCAGTTGAACACATGGCAAAAGTAAACTCCCATCTCCATGATAGATCTGCAGATCTGGGTCCCTCTGGTCCCCCTGGTCCTGGTAGAATTGTCTTGAGGTTGGGCTAGTTCCCATGATAGCACATGTTCATGTAATCAAGGCTGACACCCTGACTTGTCATGTGTCCCTACTTTGTCTTTCTTTCCTTTCTTTTCTGTCCCTCTGTCTATATTTTCTTTCTATTCATTATCATCTTTTTACTTTCTTGCAGATTCTTTTTTGCATTTTGGACCATTTTCTCATTATTTTATACTTTGTACCATTGTAGTGGATGTTGTTTTGTGCATGTGACAATTGTTCTGTGAGCATGTATTTTCTAACTCCCATGGGTATATTTTGCCTATTTTGGGAACAGGACCAAAATGAACACTTTTATTTCCTGAGGCTAGAACCTGTTGCTCCACTTGAATGTAACTTAAATCACCTTGGAAGATTATGACAAAGACATTTGAAGTTAAGATAGGAGTAAAAGGAGAATATGAGTGACTACATTTAGCTATATTTGGACATATTGATAATTATCTACACTTGAAAGTTCCTAATATTTTGCAAATTTAAAGCATGCTTGTATTATATTACACACTTCATTTGGATCACACAAAATCTCAACAATAAAAGGCTAAATATAAAGTTGCATACAACCCTTAGTTACCCCTATTCTTTCCAGTCATTCTTAACTATCCTTAAGATAGACAGACCCATTGAAAAGTGGTCAATCACTGATCTGCTCAGCTGATTTTAACTTAAGAACACATTGGTTCACTGCATTAACTATGAAGTAATCATGGCTATTGTAAGAAATATGAACCTTGCATTAAAGTGATAAATATAGAAAGACAAGAAAGCTATGTAGGCATACTCCAATTTGGAACTGTGCATGATATTTTCATTTGTATATTGATTTGGTATCAGGAATCGCCCAGAGGACAAATCATGTATTGGCCTATCTACCCATAATATATGGCTGTCTTGGGTTAATAAGGTTCTATGTCCTGTATTTATGAACTGGCTCGGCTTAAAAGGACAGGCAAGGACCACGGTAATGAGGCAAAGTGCACTCTTGGCACAGGATGAAACATCGATCGAACAATGGGTTGTCTGGGCTGGATTCGAACCCGGGTCTCAGAGGTTAGCAGCCCAGCATGGAACCACTGAGCTAGGCCCAAGACCAACATGGCTGTCATTGCATAAGCCAATAGCCAAACACTGAGAATTAATGTTATAAGTCAAGACATTTTATTTTGGCAGTAAGTTTTTAGCCAATAAAACAATCCATGATTAAATCTGAGGTTTATTTTTTAGTTTATTAGGGTGAGTAAACCATGACCAAGCAAGATTTGGACTAAATTTATGTCCTCTGATCCCCCAGCTCTATCATGCAGGCACTTACAATGCTAAATTCCTGCTGCTTTTCAGCACATTTAGAGCTATTTTTAGCCTTCTGTTGTGACGTAATCAGCATTGTTGGCTCTATGACATCACTGCAACAATGGTGACGTCACAACAGCAGCAATAGAAGCAGTAAAAGAAAATGGTTTCTTGAGTTGTGTTGACAGCAATGTTATTCTAATGGGACCACCTCAAAACCAGTGCTACAACATGCCAATACTTCCAAATGTTTATGAAACTGTTTGGTCAAGGTGTCAGGAACAGGAGGAGACAAATATTTTCATCAAGAGTAAGGTATGTTTTTAATTATCAGCCAAAAACTTACTGCCAAAAAAAAAAGACTTGACTAGTCTTTTTAACTTTAAGAAAGGGAGATACCCTTATTCATAACTTGTATTATTTCATCAGACAATGCAGATTTCAGATATTTGATAACACATATTTCAAGATTTTTTAACAGCCCCCCAGCTGCCTGAGACATTTTGAACACATTTGTACATTCTTTGTATATGATAGTGTAGCCTGAAAGTTGCTCTGAGTTGGAAATGCTTAAAGCATTTGGCCAGACATCAAGTAAATCAGCCGAAGTTGTTTTGTGTTTATTTTCACACTGAGGACCTAAGGACATATTGTTGACAAAAAGTTAAGAAAAAACTTCAACTTTTAATCTGGAGAAAAACTAGTAGATCCTTTTTAGATCCCTTTTTTTGGGCAAAATTTCTTTCATCTAATACTTTTTCTTTCATATTTTTTCTACCTTTTTTTTGTTTTGGATTTTCATTCAGAAGGTCAGAGGGAAAGTACCAGGAGCTAAGTTTGAGCTAACTTAGTAGGTCCTGGGGCTACAATAAGAGCTAACTCTTTACAAAAAGGTCCTCTGGGATTAGCCAAACAGCTGACAGGCCAGATTTCCACACTTGAACTTTCTTTATTATCACTTTTTATGCATGAAACAATCTTTCTTTCAATTTCTTTCTTAATATTTTTTCAACCATAACAAATGTTAAAACTGGCTAATGCTTTGTAGTTTGTACTCGACTACTTATACATAAATTCGAACAATTTGATGGTATTTTTCGAAATGTTACGTATAATCAGAATTTCAATCTTAGAAAAGTGCATGTCGAAGTTTCAAGTATAAAGTAATTCTCTGATAAGCGCAAGCTATCATTCAACCTTTTCTGACAGAAAAGTAAAACCAGTCCTTTTCCCTATCGATAATCCCAAAGTTACAATATGCTCTGTACAACTTACATAATAAAGGAAAGTACTGGAAATTTTTCCAACTTCTTTACTTCATTTCAAACTTATAATAATCATTATATTACTTCAAAAGAGCAGTCCCAATCTCCTAGTTCCAATAACTTCACAAATGTTTTCACAGAAATGCAGGGAATAGAACTTATTCATAGCTCTCATCTTCTTTTTCATGCAAATCTTTTTTCCTTCATTTTTATCGAAAATAAAAGTAAAAGAAATACAGAAAGGGTGTACAACATATTATCTCTCATCTTCTTTTACAAGCAAATCCTTTTTTCTTCATTTTAGTCAAAAATAAAACAAAATGTACAGGAAACATAAGTAACATAACCCTTTCTCCACAACTATTATCATCTAAATTCTTGAATCTTATCAAATAAAATTTAAAGTAGTTCAGCGTAGATCCAAATCTGTTATCTCTTAAAGTTTTCTCTGAAGTTCACAGAAGCAGACGACATTTGTTTGTCAGTCACATGACCCAGTGACCTGACCCAGGTCAAAGGTCACAAGTATTTATCTTATCAGAGGACAAGCTGACTCCCAGTTGCAGCAGCAGCCTCCCATCAGTGTGATATATGGATAACACAGATGGACACCAACCTCTGATAACTACCATATTATCTCACCAACTTTATATAAACTTTATAGAGTATTAGAAGTCGTATAGTTATTTGGATATTTCTGGAATTCATCAGATTTTAACTTGTAAGGTACCAAAATGATGTCATTCTTATCGATAATCACCAATGAAGACACAAAATGCTTCACAAGTTACAGAATATTTATTGACTTTCAAAAAATTACATTTCAGAGCGGCAAAAATGGAAGTACTTCCCATAAATTCCTAGATAATTTTGAAAAAGAAACAATCCAAACCAGGGCTGTTAATCAGTACTTTTCGAAGTACTTAAGTCCAGTACAGTACTTTTCAAATGTTCCCAGTACCCAGTACAGTACCCAGTACTTTTTTAATCACTGTACTTAACTCCAGTACCCAGTACTTTTTGATGTCTAACAATTGCATCACAATTGCCGAAAACAAAATTGCAATCTTTTTCAAAATATAGTGAAAAATAACACCATCATCTGATCATACACTTTATCAATATTGTGTACCCGCAATTATACTCATTCTGTATAAAAAATCTTGCAAGATAAATTATAGATTAAATAAACTGACAAAAACTTAGTGTTTTTTTTTTTTTCAAGCAAATTGGGATATTCATGGAATACAGTTTCATTGGACTGATAGATAGATAGATAGGTAGATAGGTAGATAGATAGATAGATAGATAGATAGATAGATAGATAGATAGATAGATAGATAGATAGATGGATAGATGGATGGATGGATGGATGGATGGATGGATGGATGGATGATTGGGGCTTTACGTCCTGTATTTATGCACTTGGTATAGGCTAATTAGGACAGGAGGAGGACACGGCAATGAGGCTAAGGATAGATAGATAGATAGATAGGTAGATTGGATAGATAGATAGATAGATAGATAGATAGATAGATAGATAGATAGATAGATATAGATACATAGATACATAGATACATAGATAGGAAGTAATATTGCGAAAAATGGGCAAATTTGATCTACCCCAGACTGTGATATTTTGAATACTTGTCAAATTAAGGAACTAGTCAGAATAAGATATTCAGATTTTAATCATTGGGTTTTTATTAGACACCCAGAAAATTAATGAGGTTATTGGGTATTAATGAATAATAATTTATAGTTATTGATCAAGTTAGTTTTGAAAAATTGATATTTAATTGACACAGATTAGGCCTATGTTTAAACAAGCAATGGATGAAAATTGACATTTGTCATATTGTGAAAGTTCCCTGTCCAATTGTAAAGAGGGTAATTCTCACACCTGTGTACAAGGTCATATACATGCAGTGACCCAATTTCTTAGCTAAAGACAATAGGCCAATGCATTCACACGTACATGCCTCAATGAACATGGAAAACCCCTCCCAAAGATGGCAGTGAAATTGATTGAATCATTACTGAATTTATGCATGTATACAGCATACTTTCAAAATGATGCATCATTAAAAAAAATGTATTTCTCAAATAATTATCATAACCATATTCATTCTTGAAAGGTTAACCAAACAAATTCAGTAGGTGAAACAGAACTGATACATTATGATAAATTATTGTTTGATAATCAAAGCAACTTTGCCTATATTAAAATGAAAATTATCTAAATGTTGTTTATATATTTACTGCACAACTGAGATGCTTGTTCAGCAAGTTGGACTACTCAGATAGTGACTCTGTCATGTCCTGTCTAATTGCAATCACATTTCTAATTTGCTTTGACAGGTTTAAGTATGAGTTATTCAATAGCATAAATTGAAATTGACTAATTGCTATAGTTCTGCATTATCCAATTGCTATATTTCTGTATTATCCAATGAAACTTTATTCCATATATATCTATATCTCTTCTAAGAGCCAAAATAAATAATCAATATTTAATTATTTATTATATAAATTTAATTATTGAAAAGTATTCTTTTTATAAAGTAACATTTATTACAGACTACATGAAATTTATGATTTTATGAAGTTTCATTTATTCACAAATTGTCTTGGAAAATATTGGCACTTCACTCAACATGGCTTGTAAGCTGTCATGTTGGCTTTTTTTCACTGAAAGTACTTAAATGTACTTAAAAAGTACTTACAATTTCAAGTACTTTTTGCAAAATACTGGGTACCAGTACAGTACTTTTGGGTTCAGTACTTCAAGTACTCAGTACATTCCAAGTACTCAAGAATTTGTACTTAAGTACAGAAGTACTTAAGTACTCAAGTACTTGTTAACAGCCCTGATCCAAACGCGCTTCTATACATTGTCCAAAACTAAATAACCAATTTGGCAGAATAAGACCTACCGGTAGGCCTACAAAGCAAATATGAAACTTGCAAGAATGTCCAAATCATAACAAAGTGAAATTTTATCTAAATAAATTTGAAACATGTTTCCTATCCCCAGTATTCCCTACTACCATGTACACCATAAATCAAAGGCAAACAGCAGACAATACATCATGCCTTCTATTGTCTGGAGCTGTGGAATTTCATAGTATAAGTAATAGCTAAATCCCCACCCCCTACCATATGGACTGGACATTTGGTATCTTCAGAACAAGCTGAATGACCCCAGCATGAAACATTGATCATTGAACACTATCTGGATTCTGGACCAGTGGCATAGATACCATATTTGTTCGATTCTTAAAATAAGATAAACTAGATGCAATATGGGAGAAAGGATCGCTCAATGCATCTTTAATTCTGTCCCACAGGGACGAAATGGTAGCCCCTTTTAAATTTTTCCACAAGACAAACAATAAATTCATCTATGTAATCTATGTCTCTATCTCTATATCTGTGTTACTATCAATCAATATGACTCTCTCGACATGAATATGTATCCGAATGGGTCTATTTATCTTGGTGACTATATATATGATGAAAATTCAAGGTGTGCAAATAATTTCCGTGTTGACTGTATGAAAAGAGGTGTAAATACCTAAGTTAAGATATATCTAACAACTTTCAATGACATTTGAGGGAATATGCAGTGTCCTGTTGAAGGAGATGTCATTACAAAATATTCCATTCCACGACGATCACAGTGATTACAGAGTAGCCCCCTATAGTAATATAGGGGCTACAATATCTTCCATTTTAGGAACTTATCTCCACAGGTTAGACCAGTCTCATTGCCGTTCCAAATAAGACAGACAGATTTTCCATATCAAACAATAGAAAGAGAGGTATATCGACCAATACGGAGAGATATTCCTGAAGGATTTTTCAGTTTCGAAACCAATAACCCTTTTTTTTTTTCATGATATTGCATGTGCTGATGCCATTCCGATACTAATAGCTACAATAAGTTAGAATTATATATATTGATACCAATCAGATACTGATATATATGTTTTATCAAGGATATCGGCATGGACACCAGATACCAAATAAGTGCATTATTGGTAGATGGACAGATGGATGACTGGGTTTTTTGCGCTGTATTCATACAACTAACCACTCGGTAGACTAATCAGGAAAGGAATAGGAGCCAGGATCGAACCTGGAACGTAGCGATTGGAAGATTCCTGCAAACTGAGCTTAACTGCTTTCTAGGTAGATACCATGAAGATAGGACTGTGAGTCGTCAATTCAAGATACAGTACTCAACAATCCAAGCAATGTACCAACTCTTCATTCAACAAAATATGGTATGGGTGGACACCGGCCAGCAGGAGTGGACAGCACTGTCCAGCACTAAGTACAGCAGATCAGAGATTCAGTGTCCAGTGGGGACCAGTGGGAGGTGGAGACAGTTCATAGGGCAGCCAGCACAAGGCATATATCACTGAAGGACCTTGTGATGGACAGCCTAATGTGAGCACATATGCTGTGATATTACAGGAAACACATACATCAATGTGTGACATCACTGCATGGCCACAGATAATAAGCTAAACACATGACAACACTTGCTGTGAACTGTGTGCAATGTGCAGATGCAGCATGGTTGCACCATTATCTATAGCACATGGATCAAATAAATGTATACCAACATAGATAGACAGACAGATAGATAGATAGATAGATAGACCTAGATAGATAGAACTAGTTGGAATCAGTTACATATAAATGGATAGACAGACAGATAGATAGATAGATAGATAGATAGATAGATAGATAGATAGATAAGATAGATAGACAGATGATAGAAATAGACAGAAAGACAGACAGATAGAAAGATAAGACAGCTAGACACTTTATCAGACAAAAGTCAGACCAAGAGTTAGAATGACAGATATTAGACAGACAGGACAATAGATAGATAGATAGACAGATAGATGAAATTATTAGATAGATATATCAGATAGAAAGACCCGAGATTGAATTTGATAGATAAGACAGAGACAGAAAGTCAGACAGACAGATAGGAAGATATTGGAAAGAGTGGCAGACGGAGCGATAGATAGTTAAAATATAGATAGGTAGATAGATAGTAGACAGACAGCTCTAGAATGATAATAACTTTAGATACAATCAGCATATGGATTTCACAAGACACTGTCCAAAATCCAAAGACTGCCCTTTCTGTTCCAATCTGTTTCATGACATGCACTCATCAACAACAATGTTTCTTCTTGGCCTAAATTTCCTCACGTTCCGAAGAAAAAGAAATTTCTCTTTTACTTTCTGCCAGGAAGAGTAATAGTCATTGTTTGTGATGATGATGATATTGTCCTTGCAGAACAAAAGATAGCCATAAACTGATATAGAAAGACACATCTATGACCCAGGTAGAAGATAGTGATGACATACCACATAGTTATGTCCGGGGGGGGGGGGGGGCAACCAGATTATCGATTCGCTGAACGCATATCCTTGACCATACAATCCCAGACTGATAAAATGAACAGGTACAAATATTTTTAATTTCATCTTTTTCCTCACCCCCTCCTCCCGCATTCCGCATTTGCCCCTGATGCACATAGATAGAATTGATGGCAGGGTCTTACGTCCAATATTTTTACACCGATAAGGCTTAATGGGAAAAGTTAGGAGTTTAGAGACCATTGTAACTACATGGCGATGTGCACTCCTGGCACAGGATAAAACATCTGTCAAAGACGGGTTCTGGACCAGAAATCGAACAAGTTGAGATGTGCTCTGGACCTAAAAAATTAATAAATATGAAGAACTTATTTAAAAGGGCGTTGAATTAGTGTATAGTGGAAATAAGTAATAAAATTCCTATTTACAAAAAAAAATTCTAATCCATCGTATAATTTCTTAATTTCGTGTATTATAAATCTCCTAATTTCTTGCCGAGAAGTAGAAGCTGGCAACAGTTAAAAGACAATTCTATCTTTAGCATTCTGGGTTGGGCGTCAATCTAGGACCAGCTTCTGGGTGCACTGCGAAAATGGGTGACACAGTGCACTGGGCTCTATCTTATCTCACTCTTATCTGATGACAATGGAAGTTCATTTGAATCTGAAACAATCAGTGAAACATAGTACCGCAGAAAACAAGGAGTTATCTGATAAGCTGTTATTTTGCTGAGAGACTAGAATAACAAGACCTGAGTCAAGAACTACTCAATTATTTATTGCACTCCAATCTACAGATATATTGCATAGACGGATCCAGGGGGAAGCACAGCCCCCCCCCCCTCCTTTCATCACATAAATCCTTCATATTGGTATTTGGAAAAAAAATTGTTTTGGAGACTCCAATGTTATAAGTATTGCCCCCCCCCTCCCTTTCGAAAAATTCTGGATCCGCCCCTTGGTAGAGAGCAATTTGAGTCATTAGTCCTCTTATCAGAACTTATTTACCTGTTATCTCAGTATCAAGGTTATCTGTTATCTATTCACTCTGTAATCTTAATAATCTTAATATTATCTAAACCTTATCTAAGCAAATTTGGACTGAATTGTATCAGATAAAGTTCTTGGATCCAATACAATAACATGTATTTGTTATCGAATTGTTATCGGCTTATAAATGGTCCACAATCTGTCAACATTAGGGTTACATTGCTCAATCACTGATCTAAGTACCCGGGTAATCTAAGCATTTAGTAATCTAAATAAAATTTCAAGTCAATAATAGTTCATGGCTATCAAACTAAAGGCAATCCTTATCTCCAATCTCGTATCAGATAATTTTAGATAACAAAAGACCAAAAAAGTACTGAAATGTCAAAGCGACCGAACTTCCTGCAATAACTTTCCAAAATGTTCCATAAATTGACACACCTGATCATAAATAGGCTAACAAGGTGGCCAATATATAGGTCTAAAGAAATCACAAACCTGATACATACTATTGACTATGTTGCTTTATATAGCTAGGACTTCTGTATTTCCACAATAATAAGGCAAATTAGGACGAGCAATCGCCAACAAATCCATCCATACATTCGAAAAAGGAAATAGCAACAATGTCCATGAGATTATTAGCGTGGGTTCAACAGCACCAAAAAAAGATGAAATGCTAAAAAAAAGTTGCAAACCTTTCAGCAATACAATAACGTACTAAATGCAGCATATAAAGCCATATAGTTTGGTTTATTTGTGCATGTTTTTGTAGTTTGTGAACTTTCCATGGATACACATATACAATATATTTATATATCTAGGAAATAACTATATTTATGTTGATTGTGGTGTTATGAGAGGGAAAAGGGATCGAAAGATAATACACTGCTTCCTGTGTTGGTCAGAAATATATGGGCCATCATTATCAATGATAGTCACCCTGACCCTATTCGGGTGAATTACTAAAGCAGTTTTTGCGATAATGCATCAGCAAATGGGCGGATCACACAGCAAATTTCGTAAAGCTCAGGTCAACGGGAAGGGATGGGGTTATCATTGGCTGAAAATATATATTTATGTAATCATATAATCATATATAGATTATGTAGCATGTTTTTAGCCACAGATGATCATGATGAAACCATGACAATAGCGGTAATATCTCCTGATATTCTCAATTTCTCATCAATGGCGGAAGTGATGATGACATGATATGATGATAATGAGGTGATTCAAGATGAATCGAGCAGAAAAATGGAAAAAACAAAATATGTATATTCGTCATTAATGTTCATATCCTTTTTGCAATATAAAATAATTTCTTTTACATATGCACATTGTGTGTTCTGAATGTGACTTTTCTCATGTCGAATCATTTTGTCTGAACATACATATCAAAGAATTCAGTTTCTCAGAAACAATCTCCTGAGGAACTATGAAAATACAATTTAATTACATTTTTTTCTTATTTGAACTCCAGCCATGTCACGAAAGTATCAAAATGAAGACACTCATTTATATAAATAAATTAAACACTAGGCCATTTACTTGAAGTGCCAAATTTGTGTCAACTTGAGAGATCATTCTATTCTTAATGTTTTCAATACACCATAAATTATTTCTTAAAATTAGCGAAATATCAGGACTGAATGATACATGTATGCTTTATTGCATATTGATAGTTTACCATAATGAGTATCCATCGAGAGTATCCAATATAACTGATGTTGTGATACATGATATTAAGGAAGAGAGAGATAAGTGATGTTTATTGATCTGAATATCATTAAGAGGCAGGAGGACATCATGGTTGATCGATACATGATATATTGATTTTTGTATACCATATTTATTCAATTAGAAACCCAGATGAATACAATTTTAAAAGGCTTTTTTGAAGGGCCAATAGCCCAATGTATAGGACTATTGGTATACACTTACACTGTACATCACTATTTCCTGGATATCTCTATGATACAGGTCATTGGTTACCTGAGTGCTCACTTAAGGTCCGAAATTGAATCACTTTTAGGCTATTAACTTACAAACTGAAAAGTTGCCTTTTTATATATCCCATATATTTTAGCCTACAACAATTGCAGCTCTATTATATTGAGTGTACAAAATTTGATATCAGAATCATCTACTATTTAGTGCTATCTAAATAATTTTAAGTCGATTAATTAATAAAATTACTTCTGCCATAAATTTATATCCAACATGGGCTGAGACTCTGAGCAATGATATATGAAGAACAAAACTGCATTTTCCCCCAGTCTAGCTTCTAATCAAATAGATATGGTATTCAATCAATAGATAATGGGGACAGGATGGGTAATAGATAGGGGTAATGCAAAATTGAAAGGTTGGTTGGGTGGGGGGGGGGTCATAGGAGGAAGCAGCTGCACTACAGCCAATGAGTTCAGGTTGCAAGTTGCAATTCACTCCTCTCCTGCTCTCTGCTTTCTCCCTTTGCCCCCCCCCCCCCAACCTAAACCAAGCATTTCGAACTTGCCACACATACTCGATTTAAAGCCCCCGCCGGGCCCGCCCCTTTCAAAGCTTAAATAGAGGCCTGTCTCTAATAGAGGCCCACAACAAGAGGTGACTTTCCAAATAAATAAAGGCCTGCCAGTGGAATAAATGCCCTTTTGAGCCCAACATTGTAGCAAATTGACTTCAATGTCATAGTTTAATCTATCATAACCTTACTTTATCTTTGCATTACTTAATATTTCAATTTCTTATACCCTGAAAATAATATAGGCCCACCTCAAATAGAGGCCCAATTGGAAAAGGCTAAAAGTAGGGGCTTGTAATCAAGTAAATACAGCATAAAAGCAATACAAATGCAAGCAATAGAGCAATAGGATGCAACATGTAAGCAGCAAATCGAGGCAATTCAAGCAACACCATTGAACAAGTTGAAGTGGTATTTTGTAGTACCCACCTGTTGGGATGTCCTGGAGGGTGACTGCTGATGCTGCTGCTGCTGTTGGCTAGACAGATGGCCCAACCCTAATCCACCCATTGAACTGTTGAGGGGAGGGCTCCCTAGGGCTGCCTGTAGACAAAGCACAAACAATAGCCATTAGCACAGGACTGTTTCAGAGTGTCCATCCATGAAATTACCCCCTCCAAATTAAGTCCCATCCTCAATCAACCCCATTTTTCTCCAATTTTAGAAAAGCAAATTTGAGCGAAATGAAAAATTACCTCTTTATCAGATAAAATGAGCTTCTGGATGCGTATCATGTTACAACTATTGTTACATCTGTTTTAATTGGCTCAAGTTCACCTAAAAATCAGTCTGAATTCAAGTTACACAGTTCTGACCCTTACAAAAATATCATGAAATTCTTGAAAATGTATTAAGAACGTAAATCGGGAGTATAGTATGCAATATTTAATTTTATTCAAATTGGAATTCAAGGAATATTGACTTCTTTGACTGAAAATGAAATATATGTCTGACATTTGAAGAGACTATCCATTTCTTTTAACTTTATTGCATCAATACTTTTATTAATTTGTTGGTTTTTTTTTTTAAGTTTTAAAGCAATTTAAATATTTCTGGACCTATCAAGTATGCACCTATCACAATTCAATAGATTATAACTCACTGTGGTAATTTGGTGAAGAATGCTACAGCAAAAGAAACCTTCTAATTCTAAAGTTCTAATTCATTATTTTCATGTTGTAACACAAGTTACACAACGCCTATGTTACATTGCAAACAGCTAAAACGTACTTGTCATTTGAACATAAAGAAATACATAGAAATAGTTATGAGAGCTTAAATTTTAAATTTTGTTCTTATCTATGAGCTATCTCGCCAGCTATTAAGGCTTTAAAAGGACTATTTTTAGCATGTCTGCATGCATATTGAATTAGGAGTTCAATGCAGCTACAAAACTGCTAAGGTATCTACACAAATTCTCAGTCTGTCATCTGATATATCATGTATATACGTGCTATTGATCATGTTTGATACGAGGTCGTAAATGTGCATATTTTCTTGACAATAGTCGTTGCATTTATAAATCACGGGGGAAAATAATAAACCTTCATTGCGGCTAAATTATAGCGTGCAGTAAAAAAGGAAATATTGTCATTACATTCAAGCTACATTCATGCTACATTGACAATGATTCAAAGAAAAATATGCAGTTTAGTTTTCAGTGTCAAGTTAACAATGCTCCGCACATAATAGGCACTGTCTCCCACACAATGGGTAATTAATAAAGGCAGTGTGAATGGACAAACAATCCACATCACAAAGGCACTATTTTGGCTCTACCCTTAATAGAACTGAACATGCAAATATTACATGCATGATCGACATTACAAGAGTCCATTGAAAACCATACGTTTGAATCAAAGCTTGAAGGGCCCTAATGATGATTGTGGTCAGTCTTAAAAGGTTAGGAACCCAATACGAACCATGACAAATTTATTATCTCATGATAAAAGAAATATTGGCATCTCAGGTACATTTAGAAGTTGTACTGCTTTAAGTGTCACAGATTTGTTCAACACAGGAATAAAAATAGATTATAATTCCGTTATTAAATGTGAAATATCCTTCTTTTATCATTGTTTAAGAAATGATTTAAGTTGAATCTTAGGATTTGATTTTATTGTTTTATTTTATATACATATGAGTATACATGGTACTTTTCCTATTTCATGTAAATTTTCTAACAATTACAATATTATACTTTACTCATAGATCATCACCTCGGAGTGAAATACTGTCTTTGACGGATGAGCAATTTCCTGAGGAAGCAAAAGTTTCGACTTTCTAAATTCTATAGGTACTATTTTAAAATGAAATTGTTAATATTTTCAGGCCATTCCTTCATTTATTCATTAACAGTTCATTTACCTCAATGATATTTCTGGGTTTTCCAGGGCAAAATTTATTCAATTATCTGTTCAAATAAATTCATGGGCTACCTAGGGCCTAAGGCCTTAGGGCAATTTCCTCGTTTTCTATTGAAAGTATTAATTTATCATTAAGATACCCAGATAATTGCACAGATATTAGATTAGAAGCATTGGCGCATTTCTATTCAAACAAGTGGCAAATACTGAATTTACATGCATGTCATATCTACTTCATCATTAAATTTATCACTTTTATTGAATAACCATCACTGGCTGTTTTTGCGTTCATAATAATACCCAGGACTTCTTTTCTACATTAAAAAATAGCTTCAATTCTTTATTTTTTTCTATTTTATTGATCTAAATCAGTCAATAAATTCATTTTTACTTCAGTTTTTAAAAAAAGATAAGGGACATCATTGCCAGAAATCTAACATTTATGTCTATAAAAATTTAACATATTTTGAGAATTTTTAGTTTGAATCCAGATCAATCAGAGTTTAGTTAATTAATTAATCATAATATGTTCCAAAATAAAATTTCTCTTACACATTTATAAGTTCATGGCCTTATAAAGGGTTATATTTGTGGTGCCGAACATTTAATGCTAAATAGCAGTAACAGCTTTATCGCCCTAGATACTACAGGGTACACAAATGAACAAAAGGGTGTCCAATTACCCCCTCCCACCCCCTCCCTGTCTCTCACCTGTAGGGCTGATAAAGAAGGGTTTGCTTGGTGCAGCTGTGCAAGACTCATAGGCACAAATGTGGGCAGGCCCATAGAAGCAAGGTTCATCATGGCAGTGTGACTGCTGGCAAGGGCATCCGCACAGAGACGATCATTACTCCCCGACATATTTGTGTCCTCAGATTCAGAAATAAAACTATCGTCGTTATCGTCCGAATCTGCTCTTTCTTGCTTGACCGATACAGGGTTTTCTTCAGCACTGGTGTCAAACTTTTCAGATCGGTCGTCCGGGCTCAGAGCAGCCGTGCTCTTGCTCGGTTTTCGACTCAAGTCCTCCGCCTTAGGAAGGCCCTCCGAATGTAGATCGCTTGGTTTCCGTTTGGCTAAATTGAAAGCTACGTGCTCGTAATGGTTAAAGTGAAGGTCCTTAGCGTTATGGTTAGAATGATGAGGTTTAAAATGAAGAGCATCGTTCATATTGTTGATGCTATGAGTCCACAGAGAGTCAAAGCTGCCACTTCGGTTGATGGGAAAATGGGGAAAAGGGTTCTGAGTATGAGCTGGTTTGAGGTGCGATTTGGTGAAGATATTTGGTGGTTGCTTAAGAATTGCAGGAGATTTCCGACAAGGCGAATTGCAATGCGAATCGTTTTGTGAGGTAGGTGAGAGAGAGCGTTTGCGCGTCGTCAAGTGTTCAGATTGCCATTGGTGCTCGGTTTCCGTTCTATCAGTTTCCGTTCTATCCGCTTCTTGATCATTCGCCGATCCATTGCCGTTGGTGTGATTGTTTAGCGACTCTTTAGGACTGCTCGTTTTAGGGCTTGGCCTGTCCCCATCCGACTGAGGACTCGCCCGTGACACTGGGGTTGACCAGGCCTCCTCAGCTGATATCTCCTCCGGCTCATCAGCGTACACTTCAAAGTTATTGGTATGGTTAATAGGACCTGGTAATGAATGTTCCTCTTCTTTTAAAACATTTACATTATTCTTTGGAGTGCTGCTCTCCTCTGATCTGTCATCTCCACTGCTGATTATTTCCTTTATGCTGACAAGAAATACATCATCTCTGTCTAATGTTATTCCAATTAGTCCTTCAACACTGAGTTCCTCTTGAAATCTTAACCCTGATTTGCACAATAGAGAAATAGCCTCTCTTAATCTGCTCTTCACCCTCTCTCGATCTTGGTCCCCCATGTTTCCAGAGTGAGGTGGCAGTCAATCAGAGTATCCTAGACCACTTGTAGAAGCCCTGTTACTACAGTTGCTGAGAGTGACAGTGTGGCTTCATGTGAGCCCTGTGCACATCTGTGTGTAAGACCAGTGGCACAGCCAGCACAGTGGAGTGCAGCCTTGTTGTTTACACAGACAGCGCAACGTCACACATCTGGGTCGCCGGTGCTCGCCCTCCTACATGTCTGTCTGGCTCTTGTCGCCAACACCGCTCTGTTCTTCTGTCCTCAGCATGGAGAAGCGATCAGATAAGGCCTCCTGTGTACCTTTCTGCCAGATATCTTGCAATAATTCACCTGGCAGCCGAATGCAAACGGCTTCTGATCGGAAGCACTGATAAATTTCCGGTAGCTCAGAGGCCCGGATGTAAACAAAAGCCACATGGCCTCCTCCTCAACCAGAGAGTGCACACTTTTCCCGCCACCCCAGCCACATATTGAGCCTGGCTACTGTGCATGGTAGTATGGTACCAATGGGCCCGGCATGGGAGGCGGGGTTAGCTGGGGTTGACCTTGATGGACAATTTCATGATATCAAAGAAATATCTGCTTCTGAATCAAAGAACATGTCAAAGCTCGTCAAGAAATACCCTCCAGTATGTATTTTACAAGTGCCTGTAAAGAATTTAATCAAATGTATTGTTTTCAGTGGCATATTTGGGGGGGAGTTGGGCTCTCTCATGCAAAATTAACATATAAACATAGGAACAGCCAGCAGCAAAACATTGCTCCGAATTCATCCTATGTTATGCCAGGGGGATATGCCCCCTCCCCCCCCCGGGACCATTTCTAGATATGCCCCCGATTGTTTTCAACAAAACTTGACAAGAAATTATATTAATTGAAAAAAATTCCAAGCCCCCCACTCCCCCTCTAGATGCAATGGTTGAGGCCCCATTTAAGCATGTAACTCCCAAACGGAGCCTCCATTTGGGACTTCAGGGAGTTACGGGAGTTACGGGAGTTGAGAGGAGTTACCAGGAGTTGCGGGAGTTAGTGGGAGTTACCAGGAGTTAGGGGAGTTAGCAGGAGTTAGTGGGAGTTAGCGGGAGTTAGTGGGAGTTAGCGGGAGTTACCAGGAGTTACGGGAGTTACCAGGAGTTAGTGGGAGTTATAGGAGTTATGGGAGTTAGCAGGAGTTAGCAGGAGTTAGTTGGAGTTATATGGGAGTTAGCGGGAGTTACGGGAGTTAGCAGGACTTAGTGGGAGTTAGCGGGAGTTAGCAGGAGTTAGTGGGAGTCAACGGGAGTTGCGGGACGTCCAGGAGTTCCGGGAGTTACATGCTTAAATGGGGCCTCTCAGATGGCACTGCACCTACGGATAAAGTTTTTTCTCTGCGGATTCGGGGTCCTTAGACCCTCCATAAAACATACAGGGCGAGTAACGAGAGCATATCCTTTAGCATTTGAGAAAATGGCCGAATTCAAAATGGCCGCCAAAACGGGCATCGGTCAGCCCAAATTTCTTAATTTTGAATCGAGAAAGTTGTGCAATACCTCTATTTCAAATAAAAATGGCACGATGAACTCATTTTTCAGGGTTTTGAATTGGTAAAACCATCCTATCTAATGTTTTATTGAAAAAATGTCAATTTAGTTGATAAAAAAAACGCCGTTCACCACCGCTCAAAATGATGATGTCACAGAGACAATGTACAGGTACCATGTCGAAGGCCGTTCTTTAGGGAACATTCTCACGCCTTTTCCGTTCCAATATGATTGGTTGTGACCTAGTTTTCAAACAAATTGCGCAAAGAGACATTTTATGCATTCTCTCGGTTAAAAATACTCAAATGTTCTTCATTTTGGCATGAGAGACAGTCCTACTAGTCTTCTCGAGTAATCTGGAGAGATATTTCACCATTGACTCAAAACCAGGGAGGCTAGGGTTACAGATTACACCTCAAAAAGTCTCATAATGGGCTTTTTTTTTTAAAATGAGGGGCCAATAATGAAACGCGAAGTGGACGAAGCCAAGGATATGAGACAACTTTTGATACCTTTCACAGGCTTGTAAATACGTTTTCCTAGATGCTTCGACAAATTCTAAAAAACCAAAAAGTGGAGGTTTTTCCCCTTTTTCTCTTGGAATAAAGGACCAATTTCAGATTTTGTATTTTTCCCATGTAGGTCTCTTGGTCACCATTCCTAGACTGTAATTTATTTTTCACTGCTATACCTCCTTGTAGGTTATTTAGAAGTGCCAAACGAAACCCTAATTCGCTTGGACTTATAAAAAAAAAAAAAAAAAAAAAAACCAAATAAATTTATTCTTACATATTGCCTCAACTGTGTTTCACCCCCCCCCCACTGTTCACTCTCACTCTCACTCTCACTCTCACTCTCACTCCTGACTGTCTCACTTTCTGTAGGGTGGTGAAAAGCTGGAAAATGAGTTCCTCATGCCAATTTTATCTGAAATAGAGGTATTGCACAACTTTCTAAGTCCAAAATTAAGAAAGTTAGGCTGACCGATGCCCGTTTTGGCGGCCATTTTGAATTCTTTGTGTTCCAATGGGAGAGATAGAAAAAAAAAATTGTTTTCCTTTTTAGGTCGGGTTTAACGATATATGATAAAAATGTTTTTCCCTGTAGCTCCCTCTCAAATATTAAACTCTGACCACTTGCTCCTCTGACTGCATAGGTATAGTGGAAAATAGGCCTACAAGCAGAAAATGTATACCACATTACAAACAATAAATTAAGAAATTGATAACAATGTTGTAACTCTTCATTAAACAAACTTGGAGAGATGCACAAATTGGATGGTGGAGAACTGGGAGTTAGATTGGCAGATAATTATTAATTTTTCTGGAGGGCACGAATCCCTTTTGTCATGCTATTTTGCCCTCTGGTGTATGAAAGCCAAAACAAGAGACAACTGCCTTTACTGCCATCTGGTGTTAGCGCACAAAAAATCCTGACCAGGAATAATAATGGGATAAACCCCATTGAATAAATTTTTTTGATGCAACAATATATTAATGTCTATATTATACCCTAATTAACTTCGCCAAATTGCAACCCTACTTAAAAAAAAACAAAAACGAAACAGCTTCCAAAACAATCACATTTTTTTAATACAGCGATATAATTTATTAATATACAAGAATCCGCGGATTCAAAACCGACCTAGCGCAATGAAATTGAAGGTGCCATTGCTTAAATCACTGAGCAACTGATATTGGAAGACAGGAGAAATAGTTGATTGGAAGATGCTAGACTATTAGTATAGAATCAATGCAGTTTGAACAGATTTCTAAAAAAAAAAGGAAAGATGGCTGCCAAAATGGCCGCCATCTTGGATTTCTCGACATGGTCCTCATCCATACCCACAGGGCAATACCTGTACCAAATTTCATATCTGTAAGTGAAATATTAAGGTCACAATGGCCAGTTCAAGAATGACAAAAGATGGCTGCCAAAAAGTGGATGCCATCTTGGATTTCTCAACATGTTCCCGACTGATACCCACAGCTCCATACCTGTTCCAAATTTCATAACTCTAAGCAAAACATTGAGGTCACAATGGGCAGTTCAAGAAATGAAGAAAGATGGCTGCCAAAATGGCCGCCATCTTGGATTTCTCAACATGTTCACAATCCATACCCACAGGCCCATACCTGTACCAAATTTCATAACTCTAAGCGAAATATTGAGGTCACTAATATTGAGGTCACTATTAGCAGTTCAATAAATAAAAAAAGATGGCTGCCAAAATGGCCACCACAAAATGGCCACCATCTTGGAATCTTGACATGTTCCCAATCCATACCCAGAGTTCCATACCTGTACCAAATTTCATAACTGTAAGTGAAATATTAAGGTCACAATGGGCAGTTCAAGAATGAAGAAAGATGGCTGCCAAAATGGCCACCACAAAATGGCCGCCATCTTGGATTTCTCAACATGTTCACAATCCATACCCAGAGTTCCATACCTGTACCAAATTTCATAACTGTCAGGGAAATATTAAGGTCACAATGGGCAGTTCAAGAATGAAGAAAGATGGCTGCCAAAATGGCCGCCACAAAATGGCAGCCATCTTGGATTTCTCAACATGTTCACAATCCATGCCCAGAGTCTCATACCTGTACCAAATTTCATAACTGTAAGTGAAATATTAAGGTCACAATGGGCAGTTCAAGAATGAAGAAAGATGGCTGCCAAAATGGCCGCCACAAAATGGCAGCCATCTTGGATTTCTCAAAATGTTCCCAATCCATGCCCAGAGTCTCATACCTGTACCAAATCTCATAACTGTAAGTGAAATATTAAGGTCACAATGGGCAGTTCAAGAATGAAGTAAGATGGCTGCCAAAATGGCAGCCATCTTGGATTTCTCGACATGTCCCAGATTCATGCCCAAGGTACCACACCTGTACCAAATTTCATTACTCTAAGTTGAAAACTAAGGTCACAAATGGACTTTTACACACATGTTGACAAGAAATGTTTACATGGACACATGGACATCGTTTACATGCTGCCAAAATGGCCGCCAAAATGGCAGCCATCTTGGATTTCTCAACATGAAGCAGATCCATGCCCACAGTACCATACCTGTACCAAATTTCATTACTCTAAGTTGAAAACTAAGGTCACAAATGAACTTTTACACACATGTTGACAAGAAATGTTGACATGGACACATGGACATGGTTTACATGAGTCCCCTTTCACTACCCACCCCCCTCTAATAACCGACATTAGGTCGGTTAAAAATGACAAAGATTTGTATGAGCTCACGTACGTTTGCATAAAACAATAATTATCGTAGAGTAATTGCCTTATCAGCCATGCATTAAAATGATCAAGACTTGACCAGACAAGAGTCAGGGAGTAGCTTTACAGTTGTCTTGATGACATGTTTTGCCATTTGAACATTAATTGTTTAATCATCAGCTCCGCGTCCCATTTCGAGTTGAATAAAGCCAATCCTGAAATAGAAAAAAAAAAAAATCCAGAATTTAAGAAATGAAGACTTATGCAAGAACCCTTTGGGCAGGTCATGGACTGATGGCACAAGCGTGTACTACCGTGTAGGAAGCTACGTAGCCCCAGGGCAAAATAACAAACATAGGTAGACAGATAGATAGATATGGTAAGTGCAGCCCTTTAAGCCCAGTTCTGGGCACTCACTAGGGTTGATTGATGAGATGAGAGAGAGAGCAGGAGTCCTCAACAAGTCACACATTTACCCGATGTGAAGGATCTTTTACTTGCCCAGCATAGACACTGATACAAGGGCCGCCAATTTAACATCTCATCTGAACGACATCCAGCTGGGATTTTGCTCATGAAGGTACACTGAAAATTTTGGGTTCTCCGCCCGGGGTTCGAACCCATGCAGGCAGATTGGCAATGAATATAATAAAGAAATATACAAATTACTTTCCCCATTTATAAAGGCGCCAGCTTCCCTGTCACCAAAAATGGCACCAGCAGTCAAGTACCTGCCAAATAAGGCTCTGGTGTGCAAGCATGACACCAACCAGAACCGCAAGCGGTTTCAACGCTCGTCTGTTAACGTGAAATTTATCAATGTGTGCCTGATAATCGCCCACAATCGCCCACAGGCTGATAACTCAATCTAATTTTATTGACAATGTGGGCAGTTGAAGAATGAAGAAAGATGGCTGCCAAAATGGCCGCCACAAAATGGCCACCATCTTGGATTTATCAGCAATTTCCCAATCCATACCCACAGGTCAATACCTGTAGCATATTTCATAACTCTAAATGAAATATTAAGGGCACAGTGGGCAGTGCAAGAATGAAGAAAGATGGCTGCCAAAATGGCCGCCACACAATGGCCGCCATCTTGGATTTCTCGACATGTTGCCAATTAATACCCACACTCCCACAGGCCAATACCTGTAGCAAATTTCATCACTCTAAGCGAAATATCAAGGGCACAGTGGCTAGTTGAAGCATGAAGAAAGATGGCTTCCAAAGTGGCCACCACAAAATGGCCGCCATCCTAGATTTCTTGACATGTTTCCCATCCCTACCCAAAGGCCAATATCTGTACCAAATTTCATAACTCCAAGCGAAATATTAAGGGCACAGTGGGCAGTTGAAGAATGAAGAAAGATGGCTGCCAAAATGGCCACCACAAAATGTTGGCCATATTGGATTTCTCAATATGTTCCTGATCAATACCCACAGGCCAATATCTGTACTAAATTTCATAACTCTAAGCGAAATATTAAGGGCACAGTGGGCAGTTGAAGAATGAAGAACGATGGCCACCAAAATGGCCGCCACAAAATGGTGGCCATCTTGGATTTCTCAATATGTTCCTGATCCATACCCACAGGCCAATACCTGTACAAAATTTCATAACTCTAAGCAAAATATTAAGGCCACAGCACTTGGGCAGTTGAAGAATGAAGAAAGATGGCCACCAAAATGGCCGCCACAAAATGGTGGCCATCTTGGATTTCTCAATATTTTCCTGATCCATACCCAAGGGCCAATATCTGTACCAAATTTCATAACTCTAGGCGAAATATTAACGGCACAGTGGGCAGTTGAAGAATGAAGAAAGATGGCCGCCAAAATGGCCATCAAAAAATGGTGGCCATATTGGATTTCTCAATATGTTCCTGATCCATACCCACAGGCCGATACCTGTACCAAATTTCATAACTCTAGGCGAAATACTAAGATCACAAATGGACACTTACACAAACCTTAACCGGGACAACGACAACACCAACGACGACGCCGACGATCGAGTGACGACAATAGCTCTTCGTTTTCAAAGAAAACAGACGAGCTAAAAATGGCACAGGCCCAAAAAAAGAACCAGCACACAAAAAAAGGCACCAAAAATGAACATTTTTGGTGCTGATGTCAAATTGTCAATTAAAGTTCCTGTGTTATTTTTGCTGCCTTTTTAAGTGTTTTTTTCACTTGTGAGCCGTTTCTGGAGCTGGGTGTCATTTAAAGCCAGCATTTGCATTTTCAGCGCCGGTAAAATTATCCAGCAATTTTTAGTGGAAGAGCTATCTAATAGACTATGGAAAGAGTGTCATTTTTAGTACTGGTAACAATGTTTGTGCCTTTTTGATACCGGTGTCTTTTTGATGCCAGCATTGGCCTTTCCAGAGATCTGTGAAATTTTGCAGCATTTATGATGGAAGAGCTACCCTCATAGACTATAACTCCAGTGTCATTTTCTGTGCTAGTTAAAAATGCTGGTGTCATTTTTTATTCCAGCATCGAAATTTTGCAGCATTGGCGTCAATTTTGCATAATTACCTTCTTTTTGCCAGTGCCATTTTCTGGTACCATCTATGGAGCTTGTTTAAATTTTAGTGCTATTTTGATGCTTGTGTCATTTCAAGCCAGCAATGGCATTTTTTCAGCACTGGTTGAAAATTTCAGCGTTTATGGTGATAGAGCCATCTATGGCGCCAGTGTCAATTTTGGTGCTGGTTAAAATGTTTATGCCATTTTCATGTCAGTGTCCTTTTTGATGCAAGCATTGGATTTTTTCTGCACTGGTGAAAATTGTCAGCATTTTTGGTTCCAGCGACATCTTTGGTTCTAGGGTCATTTTTGGTACTAGTTGGTTAATTTTTGTACCATTTTCGGTGTCATTTGACGCAAGCATTTTCATTTTTCAGCACTGATACAATTTTTAAGCCTTTTTTGGTCAAAGAGCCATTGAAAAAGTATCATTTTTGGTAAATGTTCGTGCCATTTTGATAGTGGTGTCATTTTTTTATGCCAGCACCGGCATTTTGCAGTATTGGTGTCCATTTTGGCATAGTTACCTTTTTTGTTGCCAGTGCAATTTTTGGTGATGATAATTTTTCAGCGACAGCAACATTTTTCAGTTTTTTTGTGCCACTGTCACTTTGGGATGATTTTTGGTTCTGGTTTCATCTTTTTTTGCAATTTTGGTGCCAGTTTCATTTTGATGCCAGAATAAACTTTCAGCATCATGTCACTTTTCAGCACCGGTGACATTTCTTAAAGCATTTAGGGTGCTATTGCCACATCAATGTCATTTTTGATGTTGATTAAAAGTTTTGTGCCGTTTTGACGACAGTGTGATTTTTCAGTATTGCACGGTGTCCCTTTTCAGCTTCAGTTAAATTTTTCAGTGTTTTTGTTGCCAGCACCAGTGTCTTTTTTGGGCCATTAATGGGGCTGGTTTAAGTTTTTGTGCCATTTTGATGCCGGTGTAATTTTTGATGCCAGTGCCATTTTTGGCTTGTCCTTTGAAAACGTAGAGCTATAATTGTCGTCACCCGATCGTCGTCTTTGTCGTCATTTGCCCGGTTAATGTTTGTGTAAATGTCAATTTGTGACCTTAGTGTTTCATTTAGAGTTATGAAATTTGGTACAGGTATTGGCCTGTGGGTATGGATCAGGAAAATATTGAGAAATCCAAGATGGCCACCATTTTGGCAATGAGGCAAATGATGATTAAAACAGCAGTCCAATATGAGCATAACATGCTACTACTAGACCAAGTTGACTAACTCCCCCCCCCCAATGATCAAGAGAATAAAAGTTTTAATACTCACTATGGCAAAAACAGCACCAACCAGGATGGCCTTCACACGTACATCTAAATCAAAAGGAACTGAAAATAAAAGTGTAGGTCAAAGGTAAATTTTTTCATGTATACATATTAAGTAATTTTCCAGTATTAAAACGTCAACGAATCCGGTTAAAATGAATACACTGGAGTAGCTAAATTAATTGAGTGAATAAAAACAAAAAAACAATAGCTGCTTAAATTGTGGAGTATGAGCTAGTATGACAAACAAATTGACACGGCTACTGGTGAAGAATTAAAAGATATCAAAACCGCCTCTAACATTAAAAAAAATAAAACAACTGTTTTAAATTTGAAAGAATCTTGTCTCAAATATTTCTATACTTGTATAAACTGTAGAAAAATTTGTCTTTGCACACCATTTGACTTTTTTATTTTGTAAAAAAAATTGTGTGTCACTTTATAAATTAAGATCCTTAAAACAAATAATTAACCTAAATAATTAACCTACATGTTAATCCAATGTCACCTCCAGATCTCTTCACTTCATGCATAATCCCGTGCCAACCGTGGATAGCCATTCTCCCCAACCCAGTGTCTAAATCAGTCGAGTATAACTGCAAAAGTAAGCAAAAGATAAGTATCAACAACCAAATATTTTGATGACACTTTACCAGAAACAACTTACAATGCAATGCAACATTAAGAGAAAGTTACTTAAAACTCGATTTAAGGAAGTATAATTTGCAAAAGAAAAATAGTTTCCAAAGGAAATATAATTTCCAAAGAGTGAGTAACGTTTCCAGTCATCTTAGACCTACTCTATTATTTAAAATTTCTGATAATGTAAAGAGAATTGGGTCAGCAGCATGGCAGGAAAAAGTAAAAAAATTTCGACTTAGAAGACGTCGCTCGATTCACAGCCATTTGTGGGAAATTCTGTCGTATGTCAAGACATTGCCTGGAAATTCCAAGTTTTTTCTAGCCTTGGTCAGTAGCAACATTCTCATAAGAGTGGCAATGTCTCAAATTATTCATAAATTTTATTTAAAACAGATTATCATTGTTCACGAGGCGTCTAAGCTCACCTCAAGGTCAATAGGACCGCCCCTCATTAGAAGTAATACATCCTCCTGAGGACTTAGAATCTCAAATTCTTGCAAAAGGCATGTATTTCTGAAAAAGAAGAAAACAATTATTAGACAATTTGAAAACAGGAAAGTGGCTAACTATCACTATCAAAGTTGTAGAAACGTGACAACACTTCTAAAATAGTTGTTTTTTTCCTTTTCAGGTAAAAATTTTATTTATTTATTACTATTAATTGTTAAAGTAAGAAAGGTTTAAATATGTCACATTACCAGGTACTGTTACTGGTGGAACACAAATGAGTATGACATCTTGGCTGAGAATAGAGATTCGTGAAGTTTGAAAACTGATCAATAGTCAAGTTTGTAAGTGTTACCCTTCCCCAAATCAACAAAATAATGGGCCTACATTTTTATTATATATATTTTCTCCTTTTTTTAGGCCACACATAATTGAATCTTAGCTTCGCGGACCCGCCGACACAATAAATTTTCTGACAGAAAAAAAAAATTGAGAAAATAATTTTATTTTATTTTTGACATTATAAAAAAATTAGATTTCACCTTTTTTTTTGTCCTACCGACCGACCTTAGAAAAAGTGCCTTGAGAAGATCCGAGAAGCTAAAGATCAATTATGTGTGGCCTTAGTTGAACATGCACTTACGATCGTCTGACGAAACCAGCCACAATCCCAGGGGGAGTAAATATCACAGCTTGGAATTTGTATTTTTTAAGACAATGAAAACTGGAATGGCACAGGAAACAGGTGCTGCTTAGGGGGTTGTACACTTCTATTGCTGGCTGAAAAACAGAAAAAAAATATTTAAATTATATTATTAGTAATAGAGTGCACTGTGTCAGTGCATTCTAAAAGAGTATGCCAATACTACTAAAGTAAAATAATTTAATATGTTAGTGTCATTTCTTTTCAACTCTCCCAATAACTTCCATAACAAACTGTTAGTAGTGTAATAGCATTTGGAGTGCTCCAAAACTTATTTTATGTGCTCCAAAAATTATGCGATACATTACAGGAATTCGCATTGAAGATGACTTGCTGATTTCCATTGACGTGATCTTCAGCAAAATTGTTATTTTCAATATTCTACTAAAACTATCAAGATAAACCTCATAATTTTAGGCCTGGTAATGTGGCATATTACTTTAGGAACAATACCCACCAAGCACTGGGTGAAACACTTTAAAATAAGTTAGTAATTGCAAATTGAAATATTTATTACGTGACGTATGGAAGTCCACATGACGTGTGGTAGAAACACAGTCCATTCCAATAATTAATTTCAACTGCTGTACACAAATCAAGCTGTCAACCAAACTGACAAACCAAGTGTCAAAGACAAAACTATGAGTGTGAAATAAAATCCTTTTTTATCCAGCTGTTTATTATTCAGTCTTGTGTAACATTAATCCTTGATTGGTCAATGACATGAACATTAAATATTGCATAAGAAACTGGTCAACATAATTCCATATTTTAACGTTGCAGACCGCATTTACTGGAGCTTCTGAGAAAATTTAAATAAAGATTAAACCTATAGAAAGATAGACAGATAGAAAAAAGTTCAGATAGAAATAGGTTGATAGAAATAGACAGATAGAGATAGATAGAGATAGACAGAAATATATAGCTCAATAGATAGATAGCTTGATAGATAGGTAGCTTTATAGATAGATAGCTCGATAGGTAGATAGCTTGACAGATAGATAGATAGATAGATAGATAGATAGATAGATAGATAGATAGATAGATAGATGGCTAGAAAGATAGATAGCTAGATAGCTGGCTGGACAGATAGATAGAATAAGATAGATAGATAGAAAGATATACTTATTGATAAAATTGGTTGATTATAGACAGATAAATAGATAGATAGATAGATAGATAGATAGATAGATAGATAGATAGATAGATAGATAGATAGATAGATAGATAGATAGATAGATAGATAGATAGATCGATATAGATGCATTGATGATTGACTGATTGATTCATTGATCAATGAGACATTGATTGCTTTGTTGATTGATTGATTGATTGATTGTTTCATTCATTCATTCTTTACTGATGGATTCTTTCTTGACAAACTCAAAATGCGGTTTGGTATGAGTAAATGTGGGCTTGGTCAATCACAGTGCCCATGCAAAGTGAATTGCACTTGCCCAACTGGTTTGATGCATAATATTTTACAGTTTCTGATTGTTTACGCTTTCAAAAGTAAACAAATGACTGATAGAAACAATTTATTTTCACAGCTTCTTTCTGTGCTAAAAAATGACTGGATATTAGCCACACATGAATAGCTTTCTACCATACGTCACGTAGAGCCCACATTGCTTGGTTCTTGGCTGAAAAAGTCTAATTCAACGCGAATTCCTGTATGATTGTACAAAACTGGTACCAAACTTAATACCATGATTGTATCATGAGAGTTCTGTAATCTTTGACGCAAATTTACACAATTGATTCATATTTAGTTAAATAACTAATTTAACACACACCTGCTTATTTTTGTCATATAATATGTAGCGAAATGATTGATCAGTTAAGGGAGTGGGTTCTGAAAGAGATAAGAAAAAATAATTTTTATGACTTTCAAGCATCTAATCAATTTTACAAACTGCTAGAGCTTCTCCGCCCAATTAATGTTAATATTTCCATCTTTCAAAAACATGCTGCTGAATCTGTCCTATACTCCTATATTTAAAAATTGGCTTTTCCAGTCTTTCTAAAATTCTATAGCTCATGATTGCTACAAAATCTGCACATAACACAAGTTAGTGAACGGCAAATAGAATTTGTCAATTTGTTGAAACTGTTTGCCTTTACCTTTTTCTGCATAGAAGAGCACTCTTCTGGCTTCATTGATGACTTCATACTTGGCAACTGCAGTTTCACTAATGTCTGAAATTCAAATTTCCATAAAAATTTCAATTTAACATGAGGAGTTCTCAAGAGTGAAATGACAGGTCAAATACATGTTACTTCACGAGTTTTTAAGAAGAAAAAATGTACCTATGTCGTGTCGGAAATTTGCCTTGTGAATTACAACTTGCATACAATCTATAAGACCTTCTAACTGCGGAGGATACAACGGAGACATGCCCATGGGTTGCGTCATTATTACATCACCTGAAATTGCAAAAAAAAGAAGTAAGTAAGGGATTGACAGTCAAACAATAGCAATATGCAAACTGGTTAGTTTATCTCTTTGATAACCAAAGATATGCATATTAGGGTACATGCCTACATCAAGAATACGTGCACATTGTCGGTAAAAAAATAAAATCAATTTTCCAGTATGTTTCAGATTTGTTGCCACGCATTTTAAGGTTGTAACAATCTTTGAAAATGAAAAACACCTCAATTTAGAGGTAAACTTATTGCTTAATATTGTTTTTCACCATGATTGTTGGTACCAGATCAGCAAACTATCTGTAGAGTGAGGCCTATTATTAAATATGTTAAAAAGACATAAAGGTTAATACATATAAATCGGTGTTTTTCAGAAATTTTACCTGGCACTTCTGTAGCATTTTCTTGACTAGATGATAACAGGGAATCCTGTTCACTTTGCTGGTTTTGCAATGTCTGTGTCACAATGTCTTCGTTTTTGTTTTCTTTGGCTTCACTGTCAGTTTTGTTATTATCACAGGAGGCAGCACCTTCCGACGTACCATGTGACAGTTCATTTTGCTTTGCATTCACTTGGGAAGTTCTTTGCTCAGAGTTTTCTGCAGTCTCTATTAAATTCACATCAATATCATTGACATCTGATTTTAGGTCTGCATCTTCTTTAGTATCACAGTTTTTGGTGAGTTCATACGAGTTTGATGAATTCTTTTCTTCCACAGCAACATTTTCAGGATTGGACAGCAGTGATTTGGCCGCACTTTCTGAATCTCCTTCTTCTGCAAAAAAGTTACATTATTGTCAGGTTAATATATGGAAGTATTACGGTGTGCTACTGAGTGGGCAACGTCAGTTTGAAAGTCTACAAGAATACAAGAATTAATTTATCCTCAGTGCTTCAACATGGAAACATTAAACATAAACCAAACAGGCTAGTGTAGTAGTGACAACTAGTCTTTAATAATACGAAATAAATTATAACTTGCAAAACATTCCTTCAATGCACTTTGAATCGTTGGTGCTAGATGGGCTACCACGTTTACTGTATGTGTGACGCTGTATGTTGACGGCACTACAATTTGGCCAAATGCAAATAAAGGGACTGACTATCGACTAGTATGAAATACATTTCAATTGATCGACACCCTTTAAATTACAAAAGTCTCTGTAAAATTGTGCCAGCACTATATCCACCCATTTTACTTGCAGGAAATTTTGACAGATCTTAGTCTTAGACAAAATTTTAAGTGACAGAACTTTTTGACAGCTCTGTTATTGACTCCCTATAGAGCTGTCACTGCCTGCTCAGCAACCCAGGTCTGAATTGAGTATCTACTAATCTTAGGTCAGCAATTACCTGTCATTTCTGCTGTCAAAAGTAAACCTACATCCACTGATAATAAACAAAAACATCAATCAAGCTGCAACAACCAACTTTTTCATCATTTTTCAGCCATTGGGGTTTTCCCATCCAGGTGACGTCACTTGGAGGGGATCCCCAACTTATTTTCGGCCCCTGGTGGAATGAGTGTGCATCATTTCCTGTGTAGAAATGGCGGCGGAGGGAAGCGATTTTCTTAGGGACCGGCATATAAAATTCTTCCAGAGAAGTTTACAGGTCCTTCCAGACAGATATGCCTCCTTAGACACAAGCAGGTGGGTTGAGTGGTTTAGTTAAAATCCTGAGTTTCATTACAGACACCCTAGATTCCAGGCCGCGGTGCTTTTTACCGAGACAATTTTGGACAGCCACTGCTCTGCATTGAAATTGAGTCACACTGATCAATGCATGGCCATGGGATGATGGCATGATGCTGAGTGGATTCATCAATCCACATTGCTACAGAAAGCTCTGCTGGCAGTGTGTATTGATTTTTATTTTTATTTGTAGGTTTCATGTTGCATGGTACTTGTTAAAAATGTCATTGGCTCATTGCCAGTGTCATAGATGAAGACTTGATTTAATTAGGCCTCATGATTTATCATTTTGAAGTTTGTATCAATTTAAGAAAATTTTGTCCATAATTTTATGTCTTTTTGTGCCTGGACCCTGCATAGTTTATCACTAAAAGTTTGAGATTTTTACCGGATAGTCATTGTGGAAAATAATTTTTAGAGCAGTTGCAGAACAAATTGATGTTGAATTATTGCAGGGGCGGATGCAGGAATTTTTTTTAAGGGGGGGGGGCGCAGCAATACTTGTAACATTGGAGTCTCTAAAAAATGTTTTCCAAATAGCAATATGAAGGATTTATCTGACAAAAGGGGCGCACGCCGCCTTTGCCCCCTGGATCCGCCTATGTTAATAATCTATGAGTGTGAACATTGAGGGTCAATTAACCCCCCCCCCCCCAAAAAAAAAATCATTAACTTTAAAGTATATTCGTATTTTGTCCTATTCTTCACATTAATATTTTTTTCCAATATGAACACATAGGCTGCAAAAATTTTGAAGATAATTATAGATGCCAGTAGGCCTAATGGAATATTTGTTTAAAATGACACAACCTGTCAAATACCCTGGGACTTCTGACACATCAGGGAAAATTATTTTGCAATCCTGGGTTCCATTTCTGACTTAATATGTTTTCTGATATTGGTAACATTAACCCTTTCCAGACTGTGCCCAGGATCGTGGCCCAAATTTGGGCCATGATCTCTAGCCCCCTGTACAGTACCTTAGAATGGAAATATTAACATGAAATTCACACATAATGTGCACCAAGGAATAAGCTTTTCATTCAGCCCATCGCCATTTTTGTTTCTCAAAAATTCATCCCGTGAGAACGGGAAATCCAAGTGGGATCTGAAAAGGGGAATCCCGGGAATTTCCCTGAACATGTCATCTCAGAGCAAAACAACCTTAGGCTTTGTTTTTGAGCATTTAAGGCACAAAATCAAACACTCCCTGCCATAACTTACACTAGGGAGTATTAATATTGCATATAGGTATGGTTACTGCATCTATACATCCTACCTGAACCCCGATTACCTATTTACCTGGCTCCATTACAGGTGTGTTAATTGGCAATATTTAGCAAAATTTGCAAAAATCTACCATTTCAGGTAATACACCACAATGGGAGAGTATAAATATCAGTTTATGACACTAAAATTTTGTTTTTAACATGTCAAAAAAGTTTAGAATAACTTAGAAATGGTTTCCATTAGTTACGAAACTCAGGTATGTACAGGTAAATCATTTATAATTACCTCAGAACCAGTTGACTAGCGGCCAAAAATCGGACTAATTTCTCAGGCGGACAGTAATTCATTGCATGGACCTTTATTTCACCAGTAGTTGCCAGACTTTGATCATTCTTGGTGATCTTATACAGGTAGGGAAACAGCATTTGCACATCTTACCTGAACCCCATAACCTCTTTACCTGGTCTAATTACAGGTGTGTAGTTTAGTAATAATTGACAATATATACGCAAAATCGAACATTTCCTGCAGTACCTGCCTCCGGGGGTCCAACAGAAGAGTATAAATATAAGGCTATGAACTAAAATCTTCTTAAAACATTGCAAAGAAATAAAGAATAAATAAAACAACCAAGTATAGACAAAATCTGGCACCTACTAGTGAAATAATGGTCTATGTAATGAATTGCTGTCAGCGTGAGAAATTAGTCCGATTTTCGGCCGCTAGCCAAATGGTCCACAGGTAGTCATAATTGACTTACGTGTACATACCTGAGCTTTATAACCAAATGGAATTATATCTAATTTGTTGCAAACATTTTTATTGATATTTTGGTGCTGGAGTGCATCAAAAGTCTTGCTTATTTTTCATGTTATAGGCCTCATTGTAAGAAACATGCTTAACTGCCTTTGATCTTTTTTAATTATCTCACATGTAATTAAGGCAGGTGTGCTTTTGATATGTGTTCAGGTGTCTTCCCCATCATGTCATTGTAAAGCTCACCATCCCAGCTTTATATTGATATATGGTTATCTATGTGAATTCACAAGTCTTCATTGAGAAAATTTAGGTTTAAGGGTTAAAAACCCCAAATTTGCAATTTTCTCCTCAGTCTGGAAAGGGTTAATGTAAATATTGTTGCACAACCGAGAAAAATAACATTTGTCTGTCTGGCTGCGCATGGGCTTATTGCAACCTGAGTATTTGGAGCTTTCAAGCAGTAACTATTTCCTGTATAGAAAAGGAAGGACATAATTGCTGCAAGATTGTTGTGATTATAATTTTAAAATTTCCAATGAATTTTAACTGATTTGTTCTTCAGGATGACAGTTGCATTCTTTGCACTGTCTGGTCTGGATATGCTGGATGCTCTGCACGTCTTGGATAAGGAAAAGGACAAAATTATTGAGTGGATCTACTCCTTGCAAGTCCTCCCAAAACATGATGGTATGTTGCAATTTTCCTCTGTAATATTCTCCTAAATTTTTTGTCTGTTAAAACGTATACATTGCATGCATTGCATTGCTATGTACAGGTGAAGGGAAGCTACCAAAAATTTAACAGGTTTGAGAAATCCAACATGAACTTTTCCATTTCATTTTTTTGTGAAGATCTTTTTTACTGGAAAACGATTATTTGAATTAGACTAATACTTAACAGCTAGTTCAGTTTTAGGGCTTGGCAATTACTGAAAATTTTCTTCAGTCCGATATATCTTTTCAATTGAATGGAATATATAAAGTTCCACCAGAGTGCAATATTCAGCAAATTGCAATTGCAATCCTGAAGCAGTGGGTTTAGAGAAACCCTTACAAGTGGCAATTAGATCAGAAATTTGCTGGGTTTATTTTAGGCCCATGGAAAGGTGTGAATTGCAATTAACCGTGCAATTGGCAATTGAGGGGTGCAGTAATAACACTGCAGTATCAACTGTTCTCTTACCAGTTGAGGATTCTTTAACACCGCTCAACTTCAAGTTGAAAACCCTTTAGATTTATTTTATTTGTCTGCTTATGCATGGATCTCCTGATCCTTCCCTCACACCTGTGAATTTGAATTTTGGCGGCTCATAATAGGTTATTAGAGCATAACAAAATACTTTTCATTGGGGTTACTGGACCTTTTACTGACCTCCCGTTTTTATCTTTTAAAATTTTTTCAATTTGATATATGCCCTTCACTGAAAAAATTAGAAGAGTACAGTTACTGTGAATTCAAATTTTATGATGCAAAACTGTTATATACCTATTTTGCACCATTCAGCAGTGAATCAGCACAAAGTATACAAAAACAGTGTTAGTGTCATTTATCAATGATATCACCACAGTCATTCATAAAAGAAATGTAGTTTGATTCCCATGACCCGTGTTTCTTTATGGGGTGTTTATTTATCTTCATGAGGCAGTGTAGTGAGTTGAACCATTCCTGAATTACGAGAGTGCCGTAATACCCTGACACATGGTGCCTCCATGCTTGAATGTTCATGAATGCAAAGCTGTTCCGCAAACTTTGACGCTACATTATTTCTTCAATCATCAAAGTCTGGGATCCTAAGGGGTTGTAATAGGTTCAAGTGGTTGTTTTAACATGCGGATGTCTTAAGTATATGTGGAGTAGGTCTTATATAACTCTTTTGAGGTTCTTGATAAGAATTTTGTTTTTCTGTAATTTAGTCTGTAAAAGTGGTTTGAGATGCGCATTGAATGCAGTAACTGTATCAGCACTTGAACTATCTGTAACAATGTATCAGAGTGTTTGTTATATTCACAATGTTTAATTTTCCCTATTATCAGTGAATATACAGACGCTGAATAAAATGTGTCAGGTAGTTATTTTGATAATTGTTGAAGTGTCAAGTTCAACTTTTTTTTTTTTGGTTTAATATCTTTCTGTTACTTGATAAAACCCAGGAAATGCGATGTAAAAAATTACAATGATTAAATAGTGTCCTTATAATGGACGGTGTTAAAAAAATAATGAAAAAAACCTTGAAATTTCGAAAGGCAGGTGGATCTTAGTGACAATTAACATGATTAAGGCAATTATTCAACTGCGATGTAATTGTTGATCAATTCATTGCAGGCGAGTAACACATTAATTGACGGTTGTGTTAGTAGGCCTACGAGGCTACGACACAATAGTCTCTAAATCTAATTAGATTTCTCTCTCAAGAACTTTGAAAGACGAAGACCTTCTGCAATGAAATGGTGGGTTAATGTCAGGATCAGCATTTTAAAGCTTAGTATTATTTTACATAAATTTTTACAAATTATACACTTTGTAAAGTGTGCGCATTTTACTGTTCATGAGGGTTGGGGAAATTGTCAAATTCTTTCTCCCTAATCATCTGCTGTGTATGAACCATGTTTAATGCTTCTATTTTATGTTAGTCAAATCTGCAGAAACCAGGGTTCCCATGTTCCTTGATAATTCATTAATTTCTCAGAAAATAAGTAGTCCTGGAAAAGCTTTCGAAAATTACAAAAAATCGGCTGGTCCTGGGATCTTGATTATCTGTAGAAAGAAGTCCTTGTAAATCGATTGTTGCATGGATGTCGAGTCATCTCGAATATGCAGCCTATGTTCTCAAAACAAATGGCGATACTTTTGTGTGAATTTTTTTCAAATTGCTGTGAAAAGTTCCTTGAAATTGCTTATTTTCCTCCTAGACAAGCCTTTAAAAGTCCTTGAATTTAGTTTTTCATATTTGAATGGGAACCCCTGGGACACAGTCCCTTTATACAATTAATTTCAAAATGGAAGTGAAAGTGACCAGGTGGTTGGTAACTTAGTAAGTGAACTACAGCATGTACACAGTACAGTGTTAACCCTAACTGCAACATTTTGTAAATTGCTCTGTGTTCAATGAGATGTACAATGAATGTTTTGGTTGACCAACCGGACTCATCGTTACTGTTCAAAGGGGTAACGAAAAATAACCTAGTTGTGAACTTGTTACATACGGAGTGATTAACAACTGGTTAACCACAGCAATTATCTTGATCACAGGGTAAAAATTAGTAACCAAATTGTACAGTGAATACTGAATACACATCCTAAGTGAATAGCTCTTAATATATGCTCTACCCCATATGTTGTGTGCTTAGGTTGGCTTTAAGAATTTGTAACAATGTACACATTTTAGTATTTGAGGATTAAAAACATATTTTTTGCTGTTTTTGCAACATTCACATAATTTTGATGGCATGCTGAACTTCTTCATTATGCAAAATGAAATGTTTTAATGCTGTTTAATGTGAGCGGTATTTCACTGATCATGCTGATATACATATATGAAAGAAAAACTGCAAATTTCTACATTTTCTACATCAATTGAAGTTGAAGAGATATTTTTGAAATAATTTTTTTTTTAGTTTGTTAAACTACCTCTGTAAACTGTCTTCATATTTGAAAGGTTAAACATGTTAAATGTTCAAAAGAAACAGAAGAAATTAGAAAAGAGATAGAAGAAAAGTGAGTCACTTTAAAAAAAGTTGAATAACCTGCTTTATTTCCTCTTTCCATATAAGTGTTGCATGTTATGGTGAAATAATTTTAGTGGAATGGTTATTCATTTTAATAATTCAGATTTTAACTAGGGGTAATTTCACATTTGCATGTCACAGTGAACAGGTGGCAAAGGTTAGTCATGATCCCATCTTGAGAGGTTGAAAAATAGCAGAAGTTTGTGATTTAAGTAAAAAGTGTTATCTCCTATTAAACATGTTAAATGATACCAGGAGGTTATGTGGATGAGGTTGAAGGTGGTAGATCGGTTAGCTTTGGCGGGTACTTTTGCTTTGCTCAGAGTGCCAATGTTTATGTTAGTTAAAGAGCCCACATTTGACGACAGCACATTGTGTGCTTACTTGCCATTTCATCATTACTGCTGCCTTTGCATCTGGTCTAAGGTCATACATAATTAACTTGGATCAGCATGATCATTAGCAGTGAGATAGTACAACAAAATTTAATAGTCATGTACTATTTATGCCGGAAAGCGAATCGCACGTTTATGTCTAGCGTGCTGTTATCGATAGAGGTTGAGGTGTTTGTGAAAAGATGTTGGCCAGTCTTTCTCTAGCGGTGTCCAAAAATTTGGGTATAAAATTGGATGATCATAATTATTACGCTGTTATCATTGCCAAGCTAGTGGGTCTGCATTATGTATATGCTGCACACGATAAAAAAGCTATCATACAGTAATTCTGACTCTTTTCAGCAGATACAAAAATAACTGGGTTGCAGTGTTAGTAAATGTTACAGAGTTAATTGGCATAATTGCAGCAATCAGTGATTCAGTGCTAATTAACGTAATGATATTGTACCCAGTTTTTGCTTTGCAGCACACCGTGCACTGGAATTCTGCCACATGTGTAATGTTAATAACATTTGTTCACTGGTTTCTGGTCAAACAGGTCACGATGCAGTTTTTGTGCTGTGTCTATCCTTCCAGAATAACATATTTAACTTTAAAACTGCAAAAATTATTATATGGAGGGGGTTTTCATTTTGATCCTCGACAAAAGATAGTGGGATAAGTTGGCTAAATGGTTTGACATAACACTTAACAGCACACTGTCAGATCTTATTTTGCCCTAATTTGTGTATTTTGTTTCAGAAAATGAGAGACTTGAAAATCAGTCTTAGCACTGTAAAGTGAGGAGATGTAATAAATATTTATTAGATCCACAAGTCTCCCTCTTTCCAGGAAGTTAATTTTCTCATCTACAAATTCTAGCAGTTGCTGGTCAACATGGTCAAGCAATCAGTACCACTGTGCCTATCAATGTTCAGTAGTTATATGAATCAGTTACCCCAATTTAAGATAGTGAGTAAATGATTTGATGACATAGGAGAAGAAGGTCCTCCAAAACACTTTGAAAAAGAAATGTTTGAGGATGTTTTGAACAGCAAATTTTGTGTATTTCGTCAGCATGATTTTGGAAGTTTACTTGGAATTGCTGTACCAAATAAATAATAGATGGAATGAATTATTGAAAATTATGATGAAGGTCTCTTCAACAGTATAATCTTAAAAAGATATCGAATCTTGTTTGCAGTGGTAGCTGTACCAAGTAGATCTGCTTGGAAATAGGAACACTTCACCTTTTTGACATATTTTGTATAATAAGGGACATCTAGACTAAGTCAAGATATTATACATGTCATGTAGATGTACATAATGACACAGATTCTGCCTCTCATGGAACATGTGAAGTACTGATAATTATAACTATGCTTCCTCTTGAGGAATTAGTATCAGAGGGCATTACCTAGAGATGCAGCAAATCCCAGAGATTCATAGAGAGTACATGGATCAGAGAGAATCATAGAAGAATCACAGAGTAAATCACATAGACACCCTGGAGAGATTAATAACACATAATGACATCATTAGGTTGCATGTTATGTCGGATCGTATGTGTAAATTGTCATATATATGTTGCTACGAGTAACAGATAACAGTGGTGACCTTATGCTGCTGGTAGACTAGTAGTTATGCATGTTTGAGTAATTTGTATGCGTACATGTTATGACATAGGGTCTGTGCTTCTTCCAAGTTCTACTATTCCATTCTATTTCCTAGATTGGTAAATTTAAGGACAAGTTAATGTCACACTTGGTGAATACAAATGAGACTATCGCATGACTGAATGTAATGATGAACGTGCTGTTGGAACAATTTTGGAAGCACATTGTGATGGTCACAGTGTGCCATGTTTATAGTGTATACATGAATCTGTATGTCATACATGCAGAGCAGATGTATAGTATTGTAGGTAAAAGGTATACAGCTAATAAATTTGGACCTAATGGTTATCACAAATTCACAATCCTGGCAATTTATAGTCTTCACCTGTGCAGGCTGAAATTTTGATTTGCAACAATTTAATTTTTGATATGTTTACATTTTTTAAAACTCTCTGTCTAGTCCTTTTGCATGGTTTTTATCAGTTTTATCATCTCAATTTAACTTTTATTAAACTAAACTAAACTACATTATTGCACTTCTGGAGTTTGCAACAAATATTTAATGGATTTTTCTATTTATGAAATTTTTCTTTCAGAAAATATTTGAGTCATAAATATTTTTGATAAATTTGCTTTTTTCTCTCTCCTGAATTGTCAGTGGTTTTGCTTTTCTTAATTACTTTGCAAGTCTTGACAAACACTGTACTGCAGAAACTGCCAAAATTTTGCATTTGTAATTTACGTGGATGCTCAGAAGGTCTATAATTTACACAAGAAATGATTAGGATTTAGGAAGTTTTCATCGTTGTCACTGAAAAGAATATTGTCAATGTTGCTTTATGTAACATTCTTTAGATGCTGTATTGGAATAATGGACCAATATCACAATTACACAATTACAAATGCATGTTCATCTGATACAGCATGTGAAATAGGAAATAAAATATAAATTATTATTAGCCATATTAGGATTAATTAGGAATAATTATTTTAATGAAATTTAATCGTATCAAGATAAATTTGTTCTCACACCAGGAAACAGAATAATTTTCTGATAAACAGAAACATTTTTTCCTTATCACCCTTGAAAATTGAATCAGTATTATCACGATATCAGATAATAGATTCATGGCTTGTCATCAATAACAACCCTTCTGGAAGGCCCTGAAAGTTTCTGAACATCTCTAGGAGTTCAATAACTCAACACTCAGTAGCGTGCTGAGCTGGCAATTGCTGGGTTCAGGGTTCGAATCCAGCTCTTGCCTTGGCCTGTGATGGATTGCCATTTCAATCATTCTTCTCCTCATTGCCGTGTCCTCCTCCTGTCCTAATTAGCCTACCAAGTGCATAAATATAGGACATAAAGACCCAATCAACCATCCAATTAAATATAAAGTTAATATTCATTTATTCCTCGTTGGCGCACATTAGCAGCCGATCAGTAGGGGCTTCTGCAATACTCCGGGCTAGAATCTTGCAAGTGGTGATAGTGCATTGATAAATGGTTAAGGAGAATGTCAGATCTATAATAATAGTCCGCAGACTGATGTTCAAAAAATGATATGCACCTGCAAGTAGTAAGTGCATTCATGAATGGTAGCCAAATCATAAATTCACCAAGTGCTATCTCAGATTCACAGTGCACAGTGTTCGATGATATGTAATACGTATACCAGTTGTAGTAGTTATTGTCAGTGGTGATCAGGTGGTTTGCCGTTTCTCTTGTGGCCTGGACTATTGGTGGATCTTTTTATCTGTACATATTTATATATGTCGGCCCTTCTTACTTCTGCGGCCAACTCACCGTTTAAGCATTAATGTACCATCTTCAAAATATTTCATTAAGTAAATTATTACGAAGACAAAAATAAATTCCAACACTTGCACTCCCGGATGATAGGCTGCATGCCAGGTTGATTTAATATGCAGGCTCTTTCAAAAAGTTTCCCGTCACTCTTTGGCTCCTTGCTCTCACCCTCCTTTCCCTCTCCCTCCTTTCCCTCTCCCTCCTTTCCCTGGTCTCTCCCTCCGTCCCCTCTCTTCTTCCTCCTTCCCCTCCCCTCCCTCCGCTCTTCCTCCTTTCCTCTCCTCTTTCTCCCTTCCCCCGCTCTTCCTCCCTTCCCTCCGCTCTTCCTCCCTTCCCTCTGCTCTTCCTCCCTTCCCTCCCCTCTCCTTTCTTCCCCTCGCTCTCCCTCCCTGCCCTCGCGACGTCGTCTCTCCTTCCCCTCACCTCTCCCTCCTTACCTCACCCCATTTCTCCCTTCCCTCCACTCTCCCTTCTTGCCTTGTTGGGGGGGGGGGGGCTATGTTGGACGGCTGTTTCAATCATCCTTCGCATCATTGCCTTGTCCCCCCCCCTTCCGTCCTAATTAGGCTACCAAGTGCAAAATACAGGACGTAAAGCCCCAATCATCCATATCCATTCTTCCCTCTGCCCCCCTCCCTTCATGTCTGGCGCCTTCCCTCAGCTCTTCCTCCCTACCTTCCCCTCTTCCTCCCTACCCTGCCCTCTTGCTCCCTTTTTCCCTCCGCTCTTCTTCCCTTCCCTCCGTTCTCTCTCCCTTCCCTCTGCTCTCTCTCCCTTCCCTCCACTCCATGTCCCTTCCCTCCGCTCTATGTCCCGTCCCTCCGCTCTACTTCCCTTCTCTCGGCTCTTCCTCCCTCCCCTCTCCCTCCTTCTTCCCCTCCCTGCTCCCTCCTTCTTCCCCTCCCTGCTCCCTCCTTCTCCCCTCTCCCTCCTTTCCTCTGTTCTCACTCCTTTACTCTGCTCTTCCTCCCTTCCCTCCGCTCTTTCTCCCTTCCCTCTCCTCTCTCCCCTTCCCTTTGTTCTTCCTCCCTTCCCTCTCCTCTCTCTCCTTCCCTTTGCTCTTCCTCCCTTCCCTCCACTCTTCCTCCCTTCCCTCCGCTCTTCCTCCCTTCCCTCCGCTCCCCCTCCCTTCTCTCCGCTCTTCCTCCCTTCCCCCTCCCCCCTTCCCTCTCCCTCCTTCCCCTCCCCTCTCCCTCCTTCCCCTCCCCACTCCCTCCTTCTTCCCTCTCCCTCCTTCTTCCCTCTCCCTCCTTCTTCCCTCTCCCTCCTTCGTCCCTCTCCCTCCTTCGTCCCTCTCCCTCCTTCCCTCTGTTCTCACTCCTTCTCTTCACTCTTCCTCCCTTCCATCCGCTCTTCCTCCCTCCCCTCTTCCTCCTTCCCTTCCCTTCTCTTCCTCCTTCCCTTCCCTTCTCTTTCCCTTCCTTCCCTCCCCTCTTCCTCCCTTCCCTCCCCTCTTCCTCCCTTCCCTCCGCTCCTACTCCCTTCCCTCCCCTCTCGCTCCCTTCCCTCCACTCTCTCTTTCCTTCCCTCCACTCTTCCTTCCTTCCCTCCCTCTTCCTCCTTTCCCCACAGCCCACACCCTCTGCTGTTCCTCTCCTATCCACTCCCTCTTCCTCCACCCCTCTCCCTTTCTCCTTTTGCTCTCCCTCCTTTCCCCCTCCCTCCTTTCCACTATTACCTTTTCCCACTTCGGGTCCCCTCACTCTTCCAACCCAATCTATTCCCCTCCCTCTGCCGCATCTCTCTCTCCCACATTTGGTTCCTTTGTCCCTCCCTCCCTTGCTTCTTCCCTTTATTTCTCATTTCCATGTCTGCTGCTTTTCATTATATTCTGTGCAGAAATACAGGACAGGCAACTTGACTCATCACTCCTCTGGTGTACTACCTGACAGTACAAGTCATGTGGAAATGTATTTGTTGTCAAAAGGATTTTACAGTTTAGCCTTGTTTTGATGTCCAATCTGACAGCCACAATGCATGACACAATCATTGACATTGACAGTAACTAAGGAAATATGTTAGTTATTTTGTGAACATTGATAGCTTTCCTGAAGTGTGCTGAAGCGTGCTGAACCAATAAATGTACAGATATTTCGATAAGGATTAATAAGTCTACATCATTGTCATAAACTAAATTCTCTAAGTTCTGTATATTGAAAAGTATGCCAAAGGAACCCCTTTGGGTCCTTCGCCTCCTGCCCTGCTTTGGCTATTGCTCTCATACCCAAGGGTCAAGATCACTTTCATTTTCCGGGTGTCAGGGCTTTGGAATCGGGAGTTGTGGAGTCGGAGGTTTTTGGTTGGAGTAGGAGTCGAACTTTGATTTTCAGGAGGATTCGGGAGTCGGAGTCTAAAATTAATTTGATGACTCCTGACTCCTAAAAATAACTAATATAATTTACAAAAACACTGTTAAAACAATGCAAAATACATTACAAATTTTACACAAAACTTCTGAAACAAATGTTCCCGTACAAAATCCTTTATAGAAACTTTGTAGAATTACTTTTCCCTGTTAACTCTGCAATATCTGTGTGCAATAATGGCGATAGGTTGGAGTCGGGAATTGGAGTCGTAATTCAGGAGACCTAAGAAGTTGGGAGTCGCTTTTCAGAAAGCCGTCGGAGTCGGTTCACTAACTACCCGACTCCAAAGCCCTGCCGGGTGTACTCATTTGCACATATATACAAAATAAATAAAGAAAAAGACATCCCTGGTAGGAGACTTCGTTCCATGCCACTCCCCCACCAAAAAACATCCTTACTTGTGAAGACGACCTTGAGAAAAAGTCTCTCTTACCAATGCTTAATGATTGCTGAAGCGGCAGTCAAGCCCTCCCTCGAAATTATGATAGATTTGATAATTTTCTATTTTCTTTCATTTCAGATTCCAACTTGGACAATTGTGGTTTCCGTGGCAGTCGGACTATTGGTGCTCCCTATGATCCTTACAAGGTAAATTCAAGGAAAATATGAAACACAGCATTTGAAGTACATCTTGTTATTTTGTGATAATTTAAATGTATTGTATAGGCTGAATAAATTTCATACTCAAGGAATGGTTTTGCTGTGAAGGTAGATAGATAGATAGATATGGTAAGTGCAGCCCTCTAAGCCCAGTTCTGGGCGCGCTCACGAGGGTTGATTGTTGAGATGGGAGAGAGAGCGGGAGTCCTAAACATATTACACATTTGTCCCATGTGAGGGATCTTTTTCAAGCATAGTTGAATCCAGTTAATATTCATGTATATTCTTATGCTTTTCTGATGGCATTGGTAATCGTGCTGAGTTGAATATGGACTGGTACAGTGGTACATTTTATATTTGAATCGGACGGTGATTCAGACCCGACTAAGAAATTTTAACTTCATAAGCTGTACTGTAAAAAGCTTGACTATTCAACACTTTAATATTGTTATGCCTCAGGGGAGGGTGAGGGAGAAATTAGGAATAAATCCAGGAAAAACAGTTAAATAATTTATTAATAAATCAGGAGTTGAATCTCATTTTTACAAAAGAATCGGAGTACGGAAATATGTGACTCAAGTGTCAATTTCTGCCAATCAGTCAGATGGATAAATTCTCGGAAAATCCAAAGTCTAAATTTGGCTTAAATTCTTAGAAAGTCTGGTCCAGATTGATTCTCCGTGATATGACGGAGGCGGAGGCTTGTCATCAATTCTCCGTGATATGACGGAGACGGAGGCTTGTCATCAATTCTCCGTGATATGACGGAGACGGAGGCTTGTCATCAATTCTCCGTGATATGACGGAGGCGGAGGCTTGTCATCAATTCTCCGTGATATGACGGAGGCTTGTCATCAATTCTCCGTGATATGACGGAGGCGGAGGCTTGTCATCAATTCTCCGTGATATGACGGAGGCGGAAGCCAAAGTTTCCAAAGTTTGAGAGTTTATTAGTTTTTCTCCATTTCCTCAATTTCCCAAGTGGCTCTCCGTGATATAATGGAGGCGGAGGCAGTTCTCCGTGATATGACGGAGGCAGTTCACCGTGATATAATGGAGGCAGAGGCAGTTCTCCGTGATATGACGGAGGCAGAAGTCAAATCCTCCAAAATTCTTGAAATTAATATTTTATTTTTAGAAGGGACTTTATTTATTCCATTTTCCTTGGCCAATATTTCCTAGTGTCCTGATGACTCCATATTGGGACAGAGGCCTCTCCGAGCAGATGCGGAGGTCGCTCCGTGATATGACGGAGACCTCTCCGTGATACGACGGAGGCAGCGGAGAAGACTCTTAAATTTTCCAAAATTGTCAAATTTCTCAAAATTAGCTAAATTTCACAAAATTTCTCCATTTTGTTTCCAGTCAAATGTTTCAGAAGAGTTCCATTGATCCAAATGATGATTTTCTCAGAAAAATGCATTTTATTGAATTTTTGACAATTTTTGTAACTTTGGTCAGAGCTCCTTCCCCTTCAAAATCCAGATCCAGAATGATCAGTTTGCGGTGCGACGCTCTCTTTTATTGGCTCTCGAGGGTCATGTGATACACGAGACTTCACGAATCCAAGATGGACGCCGTTGAAATGTTTGGTTCACATTTGGCAAAGTTTTTAGCTTCTCTTGGATATATTAGGCCTTGACAATGACTGACAGGTAACTGAAATTGTTTATTAAATTGTTCTGGACGATTCTCGATAGTTTTTCAGTGGTGCCCGGTCGTTTTCGGGCCAGCAGAAGCGCCCGAAATGAGCCATTTTCGGCGCCGACAATTATTTACAATGCGGCGATCTGTCAGATTTCGTGCGAAGCGCTGGTTTATTTAATTTCTTGAAGCCTGTGCGTAACATTCCCCCCACCTAAAAAGGGGCTACCTTTTGATAAAATTGTCAGCACAGGTGCAGCATCTGGCGCAGTTCCAAAATGTTACTTCCAATTTCTTAATTTGTCAGATTTTTCAGAATATTTGAACGTGAAGATTCAGAATTTGTGTGATTTCCAAATCAAGTGAATCATCTGATTGAAATTTATTCATCCACGACAAGTAGTCATGCAACAAAGTCTTTTGCCAGAGCTCATCCTTTGAAGTTAGAGCTCATTCTGTCCTTGAGTTCTTCTTTTTGACACTGGTTGCACAACTGGCAACGTAATCTCGAACGTTGTCCTTCATTTGGTACCAGTACAGTTTATCTGACACTCTTGGATGCTCGTCATTAGACCTTTTCGGATCGCCACCAATTCCATTTCGTGGGGCAACCCGCGAGTTCTTGTTTAGCTTGGCGTCACAATTAATGTCAAGGTCACCTGTTGGTGCTTCTTCTATGTCTCCTGTGTCGATTCCAAGAGTTGATTTTGTGACACATATGTTAACTGTTTCTTGTTCCTCATGTTTCACGTTTCTCGGTTTAGTTAGTATAACTCCACATTTCCGATTTATCGGTTTTGTTTCATTTTTCGATTCACCCGGCCCCGTGAATAATGCTTGGACTCTTCCATCAGTTTCAAGTCTATAAAATGTATATCATCAACTTCGCGATATAATTCTTCATCTAAATTTTCTTTTTCAGGTTGAACTTCAGTGACATCTTGGATTCTGCGAATATGTGGTGTATCTTCAATCTCTTTTACACCACGCTGTGGATGAATCTCGTCAAAGGAATTTGACTTGTTGCCATTTCTGTCAGTTAACTGCTTTGCTTCTTTACGTTGTGAAGTTTCAGGTTCATGGGCTATCTTATCTCCTCGCACACTGAACTCATGTTTACCCACATCTATCCTGCATCCATGAGCCAGCAAGAAGTCATACCCAATTATTCCCTCATTGTGTATGTCAGCCACAATGACTTCATGATTCACAGCAACAGGACCCAACTGAATCCGCACATTCAGTATCCCATGGGAATGTAATGGTGCTCCATTGGCCAACCTCAATTTCCAATTCTTCATTTTCTTAAGGCTGCCGTCACCACCAGAACAAATTTTCCTGTATGTTGCTTTGGAAATCAAAGAAAAAGAAGCTCCAGTATCGACCAGAAATTGGATAGGAGTACCACTCACGACTCCTTCAACGGTCATTCTATTTCCAATTCTGCGAATTGAGCATATTCCCTCCACAGTTTCAACAGTTTTGTTTACAATATGTGAAGTTCCCCGTTCCTCCTCATCAAAGTTTATAAAGTTAGGTTTGGTCACCTCAGGACCGGTCGAGATGACCACTTCTAGTTTAAATCTTCAAATTCTTCATTTCCAGAAGCTTCGTCTTCAATGCCACGAATCCTAACTTGACGTTGAGGACATCTTGTTGATATGTGGCCATTTTCTCCACATTTGTAGCAAGTCACTTCTTGCTTTGATTTTACTTGAGTTTCTCTTTCAAGAAATTTTGTTAGCATTTCATTAAGTTGTTCAACTGCAACTTTCAGTTCTTGACAAATTTCTGTCTCTTCAGACTTATTTCGTTCAACAGAGTTCAATTTTTGTCCAACTTTAATTCTTGGCCGCTGTCTGCTGTCTTGCTCAACCTTGTTCACATTACTTTTGCTGCGTTCTCCTTTTCTGACAGACTCTCGCTGAATATTGCGGAATTCATCATGCTCATAGACTAAGGCTACTGCCTCATCCAATGTTTCTGGCGATTTCAGATAATCTATAAAATACTTCAGATCATCATCCTCAAGTCCATCAAAGAACTGTCTCAACATCATTTCTTCCATGACCCTGGTGCTCAGTCCTTCTGGATAGGCTCGACGGACAAGGTATTTCAAGTCTGCAGCAAATTCTCTGAGACTTTCGCCTCTCTTCATACGTCGGTTATAGAACTGTCTTACTTTGGTTTGTCGAGTCTCATTTGTGAAGAATCTCTTCTGGAGTTCATGCATCAGTTCATGATAGTCCTGGAGTACAAATGGTTCCAACTCGAACGCGTATTCAGCAGCTTCTCCCTGAAGACTGGCCATAAGATGTTGCAGCTTCTCATCCTCATCCCAACCTCTTGTTATGGCTTCAAATTGCCTCTGAAATGTCTGCCACTTTTTCTTCCCGTCAAACGTTGGTAGCGTGATCTTGGGTGCAGGTATCCGATAAGAGTGACGGACATGCCTTCTGCTTTGAGGAGGTGATCGAGGATCGTATCCATATTCATTTTCAGTAGTTGGATCTCTCCACCCAACAGAAGGTCCTTCTCCACGACTCATACCCTCTGAAGAGTGACGTCTGCCATCACTTACTGGAGGACCTAAGTCCGCCTTGGGTGATAACTCTGCTGAGCCCATTCTAGTTCTTAAGTTTTGACTTCTTGTACGAATGCCTTCCATTAAATTTTATTTTTACTAATTTCTGTTAATTGATTTATTGTCTATCCGGACCGTCTGTTGCTCAAATCTATTGATGAATGCAAGTGATGGAATGACTGCACGTTTCTGATGAAAGTCTGTTGCTCCTTGAGCTCCTGATAATCAATATAGTAGAAAACGTCAAGGCACCTATGGCAGATTCCATCATATTTCAAGAGCACATCACAGTTCTCACATACCACTCCGATTCTCCTTGATCCATCCTTCATTATGCAGAGAATCAACTCGGAACGTTCAGGAATAAGGTCCAATTGTTCTTCCATTATTTTATTCTCCCCCACTTTGTCTCTTACTCCAGTCAATAAAGTTCTTGTACAAACAACTGGCGTGTTTATTATTCGATCACTGGATGTCTTTATGTGACATCCCACCGCTGCCACCAAATGTTATGCCTCAGGGGAGGGTGAGGGAGAAATTAGGAATAAATCCAGGAAAAACAGTTAAATAATTTATTAATAAATCAGGAGTTGAATCTCATTTTTACAAAAGAATCGGAGTACGGAAATATGTGACTCAAGTGTCAATTTCTGCCAATCAGTCAGATGGATAAATTCTCGGAAAATCCAAAGTCTAAATTTGGCTTAAATTCTTAGAAAGTCTGGTCCAGATTGATTCTCCGTGATATGACGGAGGCGGAGGCTTGTCATCAATTCTCCGTGATATGACGGAGACGGAGGCTTGTCATCAATTCTCCGTGATATGACGGAGACGGAGGCTTGTCATCAATTCTCCGTGATATGACGGAGGCGGAGGCTTGTCATCAATTCTCCGTGATATGACGGAGGCTTGTCATCAATTCTCCGTGATATGACGGAGGCGGAGGCTTGTCATCAATTCTCCGTGATATGACGGAGGCGGAAGCCAAAGTTTCCAAAGTTTGAGAGTTTATTAGTTTTTCTCCATTTCCTCAATTTCCCAAGTGGCTCTCCGTGATATAATGGAGGCGGAGGCAGTTCTCCGTGATATGACGGAGGCAGTTCACCGTGATATAATGGAGGCAGAGGCAGTTCTCCGTGATATGACGGAGGCAGAAGTCAAATCCTCCAAAATTCTTGAAATTAATATTTTATTTTTAGAAGGGACTTTATTTATTCCATTTTCCTTGGCCAATATTTCCTAGTGTCCTGATGACTCCATATTGGGACAGAGGCCTCTCCGAGCAGATGCGGAGGTCGCTCCGTGATATGACGGAGACCTCTCCGTGATACGACGGAGGCAGCGGAGAAGACTCTTAAATTTTCCAAAATTGTCAAATTTCTCAAAATTAGCTAAATTTCACAAAATTTCTCCATTTTGTTTCCAGTCAAATGTTTCAGAAGAGTTCCATTGATCCAAATGATGATTTTCTCAGAAAAATGCATTTTATTGAATTTTTGACAATTTTTGTAACTTTGGTCAGAGCTCCTTCCCCTTCAAAATCCAGATCCAGAATGATCAGTTTGCTGATGATGATAGTGTCATTTTGGGCCGAAGGCCCAAGGCCAATATGGGCACGAAGCCCCTGTGGCCTTGAATTGTCATTGTTTTGTACCCAGGTGGCCTTGTTTTTCTTCTCCGAAGATCAGATTTATGGGCCACCTGGGTGAGTTCATAGTCTTTTTTGGGGGGGGGGGCACTTGGGAAGGGATCCAACGGGTCGCCAGCTTTTTCGGGTCTTTTTCTTCTTTCGTCTGTGTGCGGGGTCCGGAGGGAGGCTGTGATGCTCTTGTGATGGTGTTCTTCTTGTTTTTCCTGAAAAGAGAATGAAAAGAGAGAGCAGTATCTGGGCTTTTGAGTGGGACGAGCGTTTAAGACAGAGGTGTTTTCGCATTGTTTTGTAGGAATTGAGTATAAGAATGAGAGTCTGGTACAAGCCCTATTAATTCAGGGATGTCCAGGGTCTTTCAGTTGCCCCGGCATAGAATACCGGATACAACCCGCCTCCATTTAAAGTCCCATGGGCTCGGACTGGATGTGTTGTACACAGTGGCTGCGGTGACGCAGGTGAGCTGTGTATGTGGAAGCAAAGGAGTGGGTCTGCGCGGGTTGGCAACAGGGCTCCCACCCACAGTCGGATGGCGTCGCCCCACCGTACATACTGGCTTAGGGCCAGTCATGATATGTGGGCCTCAGCCTGACTGCTTTTTGAGCTTTGTTGGGTGAACAATATGATGAAAATTTTGATGAGAGTGATTCATACACAGTGATAGGCTGCGTCTGCGCAGTTTTGGCTGTGTATTTAGGAAGCAAAGGAGTGGGTCTGCGCGGGTTGGCAACAGGGCTCCCACCCACAGTCGTTGGCGTCGCCCCACCGTACATACTGGCTTAGGGCCAGTCATGATATGTGGGCCTCAGCCTGACTGTTTTTTGAGCTTTGAGTGGTGAAGATTGATGAAAAGTGAATGAGAGTGATTGATACATTGATCAGTACACAGTAAGAGGCTGCGTCTGCGCAGTTTTGGCTGTGTATTTGGAGAGCAAAGGAGTGGGTCTGCGCGGGTTGGCAACAGGGCTCCCACCCACAGTCGGTTGGCGTCGCCCCACCGTACATACTGGCATAGGGCCAGTCATGATATGTGGGCCTCAGCCTGACTGCTTTTTGAGCTTTTGTGGGATGATTTGATGATTGTGATGAGAGATTTTAGGTGATTGAATATTGAGTGCGAGGTTTGGTGAATGGGAAGGGTAGCCTGCGGATGGGCCTGAGAGATTCCTGGAGCTCCAGGAGAAGCTCGGAGTCTTGGTATCTGACAAGGGCTTTTGCTTTGAGTTCTTCATTACGACTATTGATATCTCTGATGTTTGCCATTTCATAAAGAGCCTTGTTAGTTGTTCTGCTTTGACCAGGAATGTAGAATTGTTTGAGGGCTATTCTAAGGGCTTTACATTCAGCTATAGCTAGTTGTTTTTTGGCTGTCTTTGAGGCTGAGACAGTGGCTACATGGCCTGTTTCAAGAACAGGACGGATGAAAGTTTTGTATAGATGGAGGAGGGTTTGAATGTCGGTTCCCCAATCTGTGCCTCGCAGCCTTCTAAGAAGGTTTATTCTGCGGATGGCATTGGCTTTTTTCTCTTTGCAGTGCTGAATTAGGGACAGAGATGGATTGAGTGTTAAGCCTAATAATTTTGCTGTAGGAGCAGTTTGGATGTGTGTGCCAAAAAGGGTGAAGTTGGAAGCATATTTGTTAATTCTGTTTGTTGGGAAGTGGATAAGTTGAGATTTTGAGGCATTAATTTTGATTCTCCATTTGGAGCACCATGCTTCTAGCTCATTAAGTGAGTTTTGAAGGATTTTGCTTGTTTTCTTTCTGGCATTTTTGCCTCTGGCTGATGTCCAGAGAGCAAGATCATCTGCGTATTGAGAAATGTGGAGTTCTGACTCCTCTGAGAAAGGGAGGTCATTTACAAACATGTTGAATAGGATGGGGCTCAGTACAGAGCCTTGGGGTGTTCCTGCTGCCAAGTGTACTTCTTGGGATATGGTGTTTTGAACTCTAACTTTTATGGTTCTGGAATCTAAGAATGAAGAGAGAATTTTGATGATTTTTAGGGGGAGCTCAAAGGTGAGCAGTTTGAGTTTGAGACCGTTATGCCAGACAGAATCGAAGGCTTTTTCTACATCTAGAAATATGGCTGAGCCTTTCCAGCCATAGTGGATGGATGTTTTCATGTGATGGAAGAGTCTGTATACATGTTCATTAGCTTCTTTTTGGGGGAGATAGGCTCTTTGCCATTTATTTATGTGTCCTTCTAGAGTGAGATGGTCGATGAGAGGATTGGCAATGGTTTTTTCAAAGAGTTTACCTACGCATTTGAGAAGACTGATGGGACGATAGTTTGAGGGAGTTTAGTGTCTTTGTTAGGCTTTGGAATCATTACGCCAATGGCTGATTTCCAAGGCTTGGGAAAGTATCCTACGCTGATTAAGTAGTTAAAGAGATTTGTGAGGAATTTGAGAATTGGATCAGGGAGCTGTTTAAGGATTATGTAGCCTACTTTATCTTCTCCAGGGGCGCTATTGGTGGTTCTAGAGAGGGTGGCTTTTAAAGTGGCCCAGGTAATGGGCATTGATAGAGGATGATCTTCTACGGATTCATTAGGGTCAGGAAAGAAGTCGGGCTTAAAAAGGCTTAAATGATCTGAGATGAATTGATCGACTTTGTCTTTGTGGACATCGTCGAAGATGGGACCTTTATGAGTATTGTGAACACGAGCTAAGTGAGAGGCAAAGGAGTCGGCAGCTTCAGCTTCTGTGGCTGTCTTTGTGCCGTCAGGATTGACTAATTTGGGAGTGGAGTTGGCAGATTTGCCTCCTCCCGATAGCTGTTTAAAGAGCTTCCAGAAGGAAGTGCCATCTCTGTAGTCTAACTTACTAGTTATGTCTTTCCATTTGGCTTTCTTTTCCTCTTTGATGGCATATTTAATGCGATTAGTGAGGTCCCTAATGGACTGTTTGAGTATGGGACAAAATGGATTTTTAGTTTGTAACCGCCTGGCTTTACGTCTAAGTTTAATGATTTTAAGAGTGTCCTCAGATATGTTAAAGGAGTTGGCCCGGATGGGTTTCTCAGGACAGGCTAAATCTAAAGCATCTGTTATTGATTCATGGATGACATTGATATAGGTATCCATGTCATTTTCATTTTTGATTAGATTTGGAGAGGGAATGTATGAGAAGTTCTCAGAGACTTTTTCTTTAAAAAGTGGCCAGTCGGCCTTTTTGAGATTTCTAATGAATTTTATTGGATAGTTGACCTGAGTGCCAGGTTTGAAATCTATGTGAAGGGGGAGGTGGTCACTTCCTACATCTGAGCCCACATAGCAGTCTGCTATATGTGGATGAAGTTTTTCATTGGTGATGGCTAGATCTATAAGAGAGGGAGTGTGAGCTTGGTCCCCGGAGGGGTATCTAGTGGGGGAATCTAGATCATTAAGAACAAGTAAATGGTTATCCGTAAGGGATTGAAGCAGTTGTGTGCCTTGAGTGTTTGTATTCTGAGTGGGGGCAATGAGTGGATGATGAGCATTGTAATCACCTAAGAATAGGCAATTGTCGAATTTAGATAGGAAGTAATTGAACATGTGATTATTGATTGAGTTTGAAAATGGATTTACATAATGTGAGATGATGGCTATGTTTCCTACTTTGGGGAGTGTTACTAGGACTGCTGAGCAGAAATAACCTGAGTTTAGGATTGAGTTGTCTATTTCAATGGATTGAGAGGGAAGATTGTCTTTTATAATGATGGCTGTACCACCTTTGGCAATACCATCGGAGGTTGGGGTGTGATCATGACGAGAGATGGTTGTGTAGCCCTTGATCTTTACACTGGGGTCTGAAGGACTGTATTTAGTCTCATTAATAAGTATGATGTCAGCCTCAGTTTCATAAATGTACTGGGTGAGGGTGACAAGCTTGTTTTTGATTGAATTAATGTTTATGTGAAATATTTTGGCCATAGTGGCAATAAGTCAGGAAGTTGTTTAGATTTACTGTTTAGACGAGAGAGATTTGGCTGCTTGTGGAGTGATGGTGAGTTTGAATGCACCTGAGACAGCTTTGCATATTTCTGATGCAAAGAGGTCTCTATCGATGGTTTGATTTTGATGAAAGTGAGTGATGATGGATGTAGTGGCATTGATGAGGGAGTTACAGAGACGTGCGGCCCAGAGAGGGCTGGGGGGGGGGGAGGACCTGTGGGCAAAGGAGATAGCTTGTGACTGGTCTTTGGCAAGTTTATTTTTCTTGGCTTCCTGGAAGGCAGGACAGCCAGAGAAGGTTGCTGGATGGGGTTGATTGCAGTTGATGCAGTTGGCCTGGTCTAAACTAGGGATTTTACATTCTTTGTAAAGATGAGGGCCGCCGCATTTTTTACATTTCTGTGATTCAGTGGAACAATCTTTGGCGAAGTGCTCAAAGGAGTAACATTTGAGACATTGGAGTGGCCTCTTAGGGAGGTAGTCCACAACCCAGTGTCGTTTAAGTGAGAATTTGATGCCGTTGGCAATGGCTTCCTTTTTGGCTTTCAGGTCTGGGAAAGTTACCTTTACGCTCTGGGTTGGTGCATTTTTCGCAGCAGAATGCATACGAATGGCGGGGAGACCTGTTTCTTTAGTGATGTCATCATTTGAGAGGGAGATGTCAACATTCCTCAGTACAGCATAGAGGTTTTGTGTTTTAGAGTTTTGAGAATTTTGAGGGACCTGGGATGGATTTGATGCGAGTTTGGCCCTGTGTGTGGTGCCCTTAGTGGGTCTGATGATGAAAGGAAAGTTTTTGTTTGAAGAGGACAGTTTGATGAGATTTTCTCTGGATACAGAGTTGTTGGGGATTAGTAGGCGATTGCCAGCCTGAGTAAGTTTAATGAGCTTACAATGGGGTTTTATGAGGGGGATGATGTTGGCGAGAGGAGTTGTGGGAGGGATTTCTAGGAATAGAGGGGAAGTTGCCTCCTTTGAGGGCTTGTTTGGGGGTTGAGAAGGTGCCTCTTGTGAGGGCTTGGGCTGTGGGAGGGCTAGATGGTTGTCTTGAAGCTTGAAGAGCTTCTTGACTGCAGTTGTTGGTTTAGAAGTGGAGGTGGATGGAGCGGGAGGGCTCCCTAGAAGAGATGGGATAGGAGGGTTGCCTAGGAGAGATGGGGCAGATGGAGCAGGAGGTTTGCCAAGGAGAGATTGAGCATATGTTCGGTGGGCCGTTTTGGGGAGTTTATGAGGAGTTTCCTCTCCAGTTGGGGAGGAAGCAGGGACTTTTCTTTTGGCCGATGGAGTGGAGGCTGCCTCCGTGATTTCCATGGCATTGGAGCAATCAGTTATTTCTGGGCCTAAGTTAGAGGAGGAGAGGAGGTCTTTCTGGGCCTTTGTTTTTTCAGCACTATTGAATAGGCCGGAGAAGTTGGTTGGCCGAAGAGAGTTAGGAGAGAGGTCAGGGAGGTGGTCTTCGGTTCGAGGGACAGGAGGAAGGGAGTTGGAGGGAGAGGAGGGAGAGGATTGAGAGTTAGAGGAGGAGGGAGAAGATTGAGAGTTAGAGGGAGAGGAGGGAGAGGATTGAGATGAGGAGTTGGAAGGAGAAGAAGGAGAGGAGTGCTTGGAGGAGGATGAGGAAGGAGAGGAGGACTTGGAGGAGGAGTTAGGATTTTGATGAGAAGAAGTTGATGATCTGGTGATCATCGAAGAAGAGGGTTTAACCTTCTGTGGGCTGATTTTGTCATTGAGGTGAGCAGCAATTTCGGCATTTGAGAAGCCTTGCTGTTTGAGTTTGACTGCATGGTTTGACAGCTCTTCTAGATCTTTAAAGGGACTTGACTTGTTTTTCCTGTGAGTGAGATTGAGTCCTACAATCTCATTTATGACAGCTACATGTTCTGGGAGCACTTGTTTATTGAACTCAGCTTGCTCTTTTGAGATTGGCTGGTTCGAAGTTAGAATTTTGGTTATGTTGAGGCCTTTGCCAGACTTGGGAGCTTTGATACCTGGAGTTTTGGTTGCTTTTACTTTAGTGACAGGAGTTTTGATAACTCTGTCTTTCTTAAATTGAGCTGCAGTGTGCTTGGTTGCAGATGCAGAGGCCTGACGTTGACCTGAGGGTGGCCTGGAGTTTACTTTAGGGGTGTCTTTTACCATTTTGATGTTAGTTATTTGTGGCAGAGAAGGTGAAAATGAAAACGGATGTAATTTGGGTTTAAATGAAGATATTTGAGAAATCTAAAAGGCTGGATAGGTATTTAAGATGATGTAGATTAAGATTACAGGATAGATTTAGGGGTAGAAATAGGAGTAAGATGGATAGATGAGGCTAAAAGAACAGTGTTTTTAATTTGCGGTGTTTTCGCAAAATTGTGTTACGAAAAGGTGAAAATGTAAAAGGGGCTAATTTGGGTTTAAATAAAGATATTTGAAAAATTTAAAAGGCTGGATAGATAGTTAAGATGGTGTAGAATAAGATTAGAGGAGAGATTTGGAGGTAGGAGTAGTGATAAGATGAATAAATGAGGCAGAAAGTGCCGTGTTTGCGATTTGCGGTGTTTTCGCAAAATTATGTCACGAAAAGGTGAAAATGTAAACGGGGCTAATTTGGGTTTAAATAAAGATATTTGAAAAATTTAAAAGGCTGGATAGATAGTTAAGATGGTGTAGAATAAGATTAGAGGAGAGATTTGGAGGTAGGAGTAGTGATAAGATGAATAAATGAGGCAGAAAGTGCCGTGTTTACGATTTGCGGTGTTTTCGCAAAATTGTGTCACGAAAAGGTGAAAATGAAAACGGGGCTAATTTTGGTTTAAATAAAGTTATTTGAGAAATTTAAAAGGCTGGATATATAGTTAAGATGATGTAGAATAAGATTAGAGGAGAGATTTGGAGGTAAGAGTAGTGGTTAGATGAGTAAATGAGGCAGAAAGTGCCGTGTTTACGATTTGCGGTATTTTAGGAAAATGTGTCACGAAGTTGGCTAGATGGTGAAAATGAAAACAGAGATAATTTGGGTAAAAATGAAGATATTTGAGGGATTTAAAAGAATGGATTGGTAGTTTAGATGTTTTAGAATGTGTTTTAGAAGTGTTTAGGGTAGGAAAAGTTATGGAGAGGTGAGTGATTGTTGGTAAAGTTTGAGAGTCGAATTTGTGCAGAATTTGCAGTGTTTTGAGTGAGTTGGCCTAGATGGTGAAAATGGGATCAAAGGGAATTTGAGTGAGAAATAGAGATATTTGAGAAGTTTAAGAGGATGGAATAGATGGTTAAGATAATTTGGAATGGAATTGTAGTTTAAGAATTGATTGAGGAGTTAGGGAGAGATGAATAAGTGGTCTTAAAGTTAAGAAGTTGAAGTTGTGCAGAATTTTGCAATTTTTGTGGAAGTTTGGCTAGATGGTGAAAATGAAAACAGTGTGGAATTAGAGGAAGTTAGTGGTATTTTGATAGTTAAAAGATGTGTTTTAGATAGTTAAGAAGATGGGGAGTAGAGTGGTATAATACTTTTATATGTAGAATGTAGGTTGGAATGAAAGAATTACGCTCTCTTTTATTGGCTCTCGAGGGTCATGTGATACACGAGACTTCACGAATCCAAGATGGACGCCGTTGAAATGTTTGGTTCACATTTGGCAAAGTTTTTAGCTTCTCTTGGATATATTAGGCCTTGACAATGACTGACAGGTAACTGAAATTGTTTATTAAATTGTTCTGGACGATTCTCGATAGTTTTTCAGTGGTGCCCGGTCGTTTTCGGGCCAGCAGAAGCGCCCGAAATGAGCCATTTTCGGCGCCGACAATTATTTACAATGCGGCGATCTGTCAGATTTCGTGCGAAGCGCTGGTTTATTTAATTTCTTGAAGCCTGTGCGTAACAATATCTCAACTGGACATTTCAAGTTGAAAATTCTGGCAAATCAACCCTCTACAGCTCTTCTTGCCTTTGAAGGATTCTACGTATTCATTGAATGTTTTCTTTTAATTCTAGGCCAGTGAAGACCCTTGTGAATATGACACTGGCCACATAGCCATGACCTATTCAGCCCTCCTCAGTCTTCTAGTCCTAGGGGACGACCTCTCCAAGGTCAACAAGAGAGGGGTCATTGCAGGACTGAGGAAACTGCAGTTACAGGATGGCAGGTAAAAACAATATTGACGGATGTAGAAATATTTGATCTATTTGAGATTCCATCAGTCCTTTGTTTCTTGTCAAGTCGACTCAAGTGCTCATCAAGGGTATGTTGGTATGTATGGTAGTGCAGCACTCCAAAGACAACTTCTTGATGCTATCAAGGATATACAATGTATTTATGAAATTAGGGTGAGAGAGAATAGGAGGGGGGGGGTTTCTAGCTCATCCCTGTGACACTATAGCAATGAACAGTAAGGATCCATGAATACGGATGCATTCATACCAGTTTTTCATTTCGGATTCAGATACCGATGCTCGTAATTTTCCCGATACCAATACTATTGCGTATACAATATATGTATATATACAGAGCACTGGCTCCTATGTGATACACATACTGTTTTTTGGTGACGATGCCATGCATCGGTGGATCCCTGCTAATGAGCTGTCTCTTCCAGGCTTATGGCTCTGCCCTTGATGTTAGCCTAAACCATACTTTTGTATCCTTGATTCTTCTTAAGTTCTTATATCTTATTGTTTCCTGCTTCCACTGTAGCTATCCACATTTGTACAAAATTTGTTTCTGTTTTAATTGTCACGGTGACCTGGCCATTGGCCAATTTCATAATTTGTTTTGTGAATGTAAGGCAATGTATCTGCAATTAGTTACATATTAGCAGGGGTTATCATCTAATTTTGAGTTATCTGACATGGTTTCGACACCTGCTATAATTATCTTACAATTGTCAACATGTTATTTTACCTAATTGAAAATTTTTCCTTATGATGTTCCGAGAAATGTTTAGCGTTATGGTTGCTACTGGACTGTCATGAAATGTTATTGCCATAGGTTGTCCCTATTTTCGAATTCAAGTTAAAATTGTACAGGGAGTTGAAGCTATCAATGCCTATAGATCCACTGTAGAGAGGGGTGCTAATTGTGAAGGTTTAACTCTTGGAAAATAGCTTTAGCGAGGGCATATCTTGCATGAAGTTATGCTAGTACTACCTTATAGATGTATTTGTATTGGTAGGCATGCCTTATCTCTGGGAGATTAGTCGACATAATCTGATAATCTTAGGTCACATTGATTTATTACTCTTCTTATCCCGATTATATGCCCTCTTATGTCATGTGTGGGTTAGGCTATATGTCTCACGTTTGTGGTCTATTGACCTTTTGACCTGCACGGAATCTTTTTGTTTACATCCTGTCAATTTAGATAGAATATTGCAATTTTGTGTTTCATCAAATATCCATTTTATATTCCCAAGATAACATAGAAATTAAATAGGTCCATGATATATGATGATAGTTGAGGAATTTTGGTTAGGTGTAGATTTATTGGCCCTTGTGAGAAGAGCTCTTGTTTCTAGTGGTTTGTTATCAGTGTTTGCTGTACGTCTCATTAATTGATTTGTCAAAAACTAGTCTGTTGACTGTGGAATCCTTCCTGACCTCAGGCTGAGATTTTGAAAATGGAAGCAGGGTTCCCACGCCTACCGGGAAATCGGGAAAACCGGGAAATTCGGAGGTAACTTTTCCCGATCGGGAAAAGCCTGGAAAATGCTCTTATTACCGCCAAAACCGGGAAAAAATCGGGAAAGTGGGATGTAGAAAAACGGAGCTCTGACGCTCTCCCGTTGTCACTACAGCATAGCCGCCTAGCGCAGTAGCGAGCGAAATCCGTACTAGCGCTGTTGTTGGAGCATGGGCCAGGAAGGTAGCAGTGTTGATTAAAGCTTCACAGTAAAATGTCTTGATTATAGAAAGTATAGATGAGATGACACACGGCTAATGGCAATTGGCTTGGGGATAGTTTACATCCTTTTGATTGCAATTAAACCTGTAGGGGTTTGCTGGTTATGGACAAGAGGTGTGAACTTCATAAAGTGCAATTCACCAATTATAGCCATCATTAGATCAGTTATAGATTGGCACATGTAAGTGCTTCTTTGGTAACACTGTGAAGGTTTGTTCTTTAATCCTGGGATTCCATGATGTGGTTTTTTTTTCTAATCTCAATATTTCAAAATTCCTTACAAGTTTGGTGGCTTTCAACCATATCTCATGGTCTTCATCAGCCAACTGTCAAGTTCTTTGGTGTATAGGGCTAACAATTAAATCATTGTTTAATGCCAATTATATAGAACAGTTATAAGGCCAATTATAAAGAACAAAAGTTTATTATACATGGTAATTTTTTGTGAATTATTTCACAGGTCACTACCACAGCTTAAGTCAAACTTTGTAAATTTAGTCAGAAATGTGGCTTTACTGAGGCTCTCCAAGGAAAAGACCAATGGAAAAAACTGACAATGAAAAAGAAAAAAATTTAACAATTGATTAGAATTTTGTACAGTAGACCAATACTGCTTATATTTTTTCCAAGTTGAAATTGTATTATAGTATTCATACATTAAATTCTTAGCGAAGTCACAATGCATTTTTCAGTTTTCATTACAAAATTGACAACTAACCAAGTGACAGCTGATTACAAAAATGTCCACGATTTGTCTGAGTTTTGAAAGTAATTTAAAGACAACATTGGGCGTTTGAGGAACTTCATGACAATTTATCTTGAAGCGAAAGTCTTGAATTGTTTATTTTGACCTTGAAAATTGGCTTTGGCAGCCTGGAAAAACCCCCGGGGGGGGTACTTCACGGACTTTCATATACGGATGCGCCACGGCAATTCTGAAAACCGGAACCATTTTAATCCGGAACCAACACCAAAACCACAAACCATTTTAATCCTTGAGAAAAAATTTTGGCAACCATTTTAATCTTTATGATTCTGATACCATTGGAATTGTCTTTTCAAGCCGATTCTATCGATACCAAATACGTAGGGGTGGCAAAACCAGGGACCAAATTAATCTGAATTGCCAAAAAACCAAAACCATTTTAATCCATAAAGGCCAAAAAACCATTACCATCCAGCGGCGCCTCTATATACACCTTTTCATAGTAAGTACCCCCCCGGGGAAAAACCTGGAAAAAACCTTGAAATTGATCTTGATAAAGGAGTGGGAACCCTGTGGAAGTGAACTTAAAAGCAGACCCTTGCCAGTGTGCGTGAATGTCTAACTCTGGCAAACTGAAAGATCCCTCACATGGGTAAAGATCCCATAATCAAATCAAATGGGTTAAAAAATTGAAAATATGACATCCTCAGCTGCCTCAGTTTAGTTTGAATCAACACTATTTGGACTTAAGCTGTTAAAACCAGTACCTAAATACTGTTTGTGCTAATGTAATATTATGTAGCTGTGAAAGTTATTTACCATTTATAACTTGATTGATTTCAGTTTTTGTGCTGTCCCAGAGGGAAGTGAGAATGACATGCGGTTCATCTATTGTGCTTGTTCCATCTGCAACATCATTGATGACTGGAGTGCTATAGACAAACAGAAGACCTTGGACTACATCAAGATGAGCTTGGTTAGTATCTCACTGGTCAATCCTACGAAAGAAAAAAATTCATGCTTCTTAAAGTAAGTCTTACCATAACCAGGGTTCGCACAGTCTGTCCAGGATTGTTGGGCACATTCCTCATAGGTGGCGTAACCCATGGTTACGTCATATGAAAGCTGTAACCATGGGAGTCTCAGAGTGAGACACAGACACAATAAATATATTACTTCAAACGTCAAGAAAGGACTCGCTTTTATATCATAAGCGTATTTGAGATTATTAAGGTTCATTCTCAAATAATTGGTGCCGGAACCCGGGAATATCTCTGGATGTCATTGATGAAGAAATCACCTCAAGCCTTGACGTTGAGGTCGGCTCAAGTCTGGCTTGACATAGTCATAAGAAAACTATCTGCATCATGTGAAGAGGATACTGTTGATGTGGACTTAATTACTATTAGAATGGGGAATTGAATAAACGTCTATGTGCATGGGAAGAGGCACAGAGGGCTGTTGAAGTAGAAAACCCCACTGATAAAGATTTTATTAAAGACCTTGATTTGGTATGTGCATTCAGGAATAAGGCCCTGCTTGTTAAACGCAAGGCATACGAAGTACTTGATATGTCATCTGGAAATGGAGAAAATTCAAAAGACCTGAAGACTCTTAAAGATGAAGTAAAGGCTGAACACGTGATAATTTCTGGTGGAAATAAAGAAAAATCTGAGATAAAACATGAAAGTTTTAAGACAGAAAGAATTTACAGTCATTCAGGCGAAGAAGATGAGGAAGATCAAATGATTCAAATGAGAAAAACGTCTTCCAGAAGTCCAGAACCAGAAGATTTGAATTTTGAAAATGATGACGAAAATTATGACAATGTCTTTACAGATATAACACTCAGTAATGATGTGGTTTTAAATTCTGATAATGAAGACATAGAAATTATGGAAAATGTGGAAAACATGGAAAACACGGAGAAAACAGAATTCTTGGAAAATTCGGAAAACACTGAATTCTTGGAAAATTCGGAAAATAACTGCAACGTGCAAAGCCCCATCGGTAGAACTGTTTGAAAAATGCCTGGTTCAGAGGCAACAAACTCACAGACAATCCGAAATGGTCTTTGTTAATTTTATGCAAGCCTACGGACAATTCTTGAAGGGTGTTGTGGCCAGCAGAGCTAATGTTAGAAACGATATCAAGAGAATGTACGAGAACGACCGGTTCAAAATCTTGAAGTTTCTATCAAGGTTAAACCAAGCAAAGAAGTTATTTGATCCGGGAGGTCCAATGACTCTGTCCCACCTTTTTTGGGGGGAGGGTATCTGGATCAAATATTAGAATAATTAACTTATTTATTGTATAAAATTACTAAAGCTCATTTGGTCGTGAAGTTACATCATCTGTCCATTTCTAAAATTTGGCAAATTTATAATTTGTTAATTTTCTGAATTGTTTTTATTTGTTGTTCCGTTAAATTTAAAATTTTAAGGTTTTTGTTGCACTTGTTTTCTTTAGTACATTTTGTTAATTTTAACATATATGTTGATATATTTATTGTTGGAATTATACCAATATTGTTATGTTTTACAATTATCTTACTTTCTACATTTCTGTATAAACTTGAATTTTCGTATTTATACTAACAAATGTAGTGAATAATTCCATTTATATAAGCTCTCCCAATGCTATTCCTAAATTTAATTATTTATTTATTATTTGTACTTCAATTACTTTATTGTATAATATGGTCGTTGGAGTTATGACTAACTCCAAGGTGGGGAGTGTGTCCAGGATTGTTGGGCACATTCCTCATTGGTGGCGTAACCCATGGTTACGTCACATGAAAGCTGTAACCATGGGAGTCTCAGAGTGAGACACAGACACAATAAATATATTACTTCAAACGTCAAGAAAGGACTCGCTTTTATATCATAAGCGTATTTGAGATTATTAAGGTTCATTCTCAAATACAGTCCATGAAAATTCTTAAAAGTTCTTAGAAAATTATAAATGGTCCTGAAATGACCTGACGAGTCCTTAAAAATGCTAAAAATTATGTGGCACAGGAATCCTGATTATCATCAAAAAAAGAAAGTCCTTGGAAATATATTATTGCATATCCTGGAGAAGTCCTTGAATTAAGTTTTCAAATTTGAGTGAGAGCCTTGTTAACATTCGAACAGCAAGAAACTGTTTGTATTATTAATTAGTGTTTGGTTTGTGTATATATTCTTGTGAGGGATTCAGAGCCAAACTTTATTCTTGGGCCATAACTTCTTGATTTATAAAACAATGACCAAAAAAGGTTGATGTTTTATTTTGACAATATGAGTGCAATTGCAAAGAATAATTATATTGCCGTACTTGGTGTAAATCGCAATGTTTATCAGAAATTGGATGTACAGTGCATATACCGGTATTCATGACAATGGATTCTGTTTTATCTCTTCCATAAAACTGGGTATGATTATTTTCAGACTTATGAAGGAGCTTTTGGACAGGGTCCTGAACTTGAATCCCATGGTTGGTTTAAAAATTTTATACACACCATCAAGTTTTACTTAAGAGTTAGATTTTTTACTAACCCTTACATGTCTATATGTTAAAAGTAGAAAGTTGAGTCACCTGCTGGATAATGTCGGACTGAATAATTCCTTTTAGAATGCCATTTAATGGCATTTCTAGATTTGTTGTAGATCAAATTTCAAGAGTAACTGAATACAATTGAGTGGAACTAATTTGACTGCACAGTGGCATAACTAATTGATATTTAGATTCTTTTTCAAATGACTGTGATGTACCTTTGATCATGTTTGGACTTTCCAAGTTACTGAATTGATGAATGTAAAAAATTCCTACACCAATGATAGACTTTTTCTTGCAAATAGATTTT